>JAANSQ010000139.1:0-39016 GCA_036850885.1 Lepidocyrtinus dapeste
TGTAATCCTTTCATACCTCAGCGAAGCTATGTCTCTATCTGCTTTAAAGCATTTATTTATTTTTTTTTTACAAAAAAAGGGAAATTCCTTAGGGATGCCATATGCCATCATAACAGAAAAGTAGAGAACTTATGTACATAGCCAAGCCACCCTTGCACCAGTACCAGTCCACCAGTTCCAGTCTTAGTCTTCCTCCTGCTCATTACCAAATTCAAATTTTTAGCTAGTCCATACCACGCAACACGAACGAGAGTAGACAAACAAAGAGACTTCTGCTTCAATCTCCCCCTCCATCTGAAGACAAAGCAGTGAGCAGTAAAGAAAATTGTTATAGATGGATGAGTGGACTACAATCTGGATTTCCAGGATCAGATTCTAAGGAGCTACGAATACTATCCAACATCCATCTAAATCATAGACTTTGATTCGGGTTTCAGTTTCCAGTTCCAACTCCATCCAAGCAGACCAACCCAACCCTCATCTGAATCGAAAAAACTGCTACGCTTCCTTCTCATTGTTTACTTATTCAGGTAGTCATTGAAGCGACAAGAGTACCATTAGCTTAGCCATATAAACCATATAAATCGACAAGGACAAGCCAACCGTACGACGCCATTTGAGTTTAGATTCCAGTTTAGGAGTTTACCTTGCACATTGAACGACTCAACGGTGTGATGAAAGACTACACAACCATTTAGAGAATTAAAGCTCGAGATTCATTTCAATTTTGAAATACATTTTGAATTCATTTATTCATAAAAACAAATCTCCAAGTATTATGCATATATCATATATAGTTTGATGAATGACAAAGTTGACGGCGCGAAGAGAGAGAGAGTCAAAGTGAAGCATTCACCAAAGTAAACACCCAAGTAACCACGTTTTAAGTTTTAAGGAAAACTCAACTATTTCACGACGTGTTTCAATATATCCATATAAAGTTGTCCGTTCCCTATCTACTAGCTACTTCAGATTACCAAGTTTACCTACTTAAACGATCTCGCTTGCCCCAACTAGTGTTACAATTAGATTGTGTACAGTTCCAAAACAATTAATCAGGTTTTTGCAAATACACACTGTAGACTGAACACACCGTAAGCACACACTAAACACTCCTGGACAGACATGACAAATTAGTGTACAAATGCAATCCCACATAAACAATCTTGAGACGACGTAAATAAACAACGCCTACCGTCCTACATCTACTATGGAGCACTATCTACAAATAATTTAAAAATTTAAAACTCTAAAATAATCTCAGGTCCATTTAGGCTCTAAAATCTAAACCCCGAGGTTAAGGTCGGAGGTTACGCTAAATTAAAATGTTGCCCGCGGTCCATCGTAGAAGAGTGGAGAATTGAACTAAAATTTTCAAATGTAGGCTTAAGCTTAAGTCATAGGTCACTTTCATCAGCGGGTGAAACATCAGTCGTCCTCCATTTCCGTTAAGTTGCAACATCTAAACTATGTAATCCTAAGTGTATGGATGAACGTACAAGAGGAAGTTTACAATTAAGTCTCTCGCTTTCCACTTCCTCCAATGTTATCTTCGTCGTGTTTTTTTGGACATTAAAAGATCACAGCAATATCGAGTATACCAATGAAGTTTCTTTCTCTCATCCCCCTCATACTGCACTGGAGGGGCGTACTTATCAAAAGAATCTATTTGTAGTGTCCCACCGAAGCCAAATAGAAATATTTGGGTGAGGAATTAGGGAGTAGGCGTGGTGCGATATTTTTTTGTATTCCTGCGCGTAATACTAGTCTAAAATACATTGATTGTGCAAAAGCGTGAGAATATTACGAGACTATAGGAAACAAAAGAAAAGGCAGTGGAGAGTGCAGAGTCTAGGAGACTAAGCTTACGCTAGGCCACACGAAGTCTAGGGGATAGGTATGATTTTGGAGGTGGAGTATACATTTTCTTTGAGTTTCGAGTCTACTGAGGGAAATAAATTGTTGCAGGTAGGAGTCATGACTCAAGTATCAGTTCCTAGTACTCTTCCACTGAGCGCAGTGTCGAATGACTCTCGTGATAGCGAGCTGCCTCAGAACTGAGTATGTATGGAACCTGCGGGAGATAGAAATTAGGCTTGCAATTCTAATTGTGATTGTGTTTCAGGGGAGGGTATATTCATTCCAGTACTTTTTTCAGTGGGAGAGCCCAGTGTCAAGGAGGACAAAGAAGATGACAGGTTGATTGCCGAGGAGACGGACAACATTGAAGGGTACTGTTCCAGCTCGCCGTCCTCTGAAGGTAAGCAAGTCTCCACCATAGCCTCCAAGCAGTTCACGAAGAGTTCTGCGCTCTCGGCGGTACAGTTGGACTGGAAACGAGAGAGCATAAATAAAAATGTCGATTTGTTGGGTAGACGGAAGAGATGAAATAGGGCGATACCTTCGTGAATGGTCCAGCAAATCTCCAGAGTCCACCGAAGCCCATGGACTGTAGATAGTGGGGCTGCTGCTGCTGCCCATCTTCTAAAGTGATCATGTTCTGGATGATGTTCTGAACCGCGTTCAGAATCACTTGGTCGTGGCACAGGGACAGTACGTTTGTGATCTTGGCGTCTAGGAGGGTGTGGCTGGAACAAAATACACATAGTTTAGATTATAGACCAGCTTCGATATTTTGGAAAACTTGGAGTATGGAGAACGTAGTACTTACATGACAGGAAACACCTTCGGGAAGACTACCGAAGCTTCCGCTAGATAATCATATAGTACCCTCATTTCCGCCTCATCCGTAGTGTACTTCACCAGGGTAGCGAGCACCGTCAGGAGTAGAGCTTGCGTCTGTACATCGCTCACAACCTCCGGGTCGAGTAAGACGTTATTCTCGTTGGAAACACTAGCCCTCTTGCACCCTTGCTCCTCCCCTTCCTACATAGTTTCATAAGAGACTCTAGTCAGTTTACATATTCCACCTAGTAATTCCTCCAACAAAAATATTGTGTTCCTCAAAAAAGGTCTCTGTCTAGGGAAGATATCACATGTAAGTGGTTTGGTTAAGGTTTAATTCTGGGCTAGTGAGAAACCTAATAGTTTCAAGATTTACTAATTACTTCCAGAAGGAGTGCCTAAGGGGCTTTACTGGTTCTGGTTCGCTCTGTACTACAGTCTTGTTCACTTCATTCTTTTACATCTTCCGCAGATATTTTGTGTCTGAGCTTTCAATGTGTACATCTCAGGGAAGATATTTGGAGGTGTGAAAGTGTACCAAAGCAAAGAAAAGCGTTCACAGAATGACAGAACACCGTACACCCGATAACTATGGTACGGACTTTAACAGACCCAGGACGACAAGTGAATACTCGTTTAAAGTGAAAGTGCACAACCTTAGCCTAAAATTCATTCACTTTATTGAGATGCGGGAACGACTAAGAATTCAAGTGGCAGTTGAAGGAATAAATAATGTTAGAATTTTTTAGAAAAATTAAATCACAGGATCAAAAGTCGCTAAGGGGCGGGGGTAAGATGCCTGCAAATTCTTAATTTATTCATTTGGTAGAGAGAGAAAGTACCTTGGAGTTGTCCTTAGTGGTAGGTACAGAAAAAGATCTCTGAGACTTGAAAAGAGCACGAGCCTGGCTCTAGAAACAGAAGGGCAGAACAGAAAAAATAGAAGAAGACAAGACAAACATCAACTAAACTTGACAAGAGGTTAGTTTAACACAGCTTATTCTCTCAGCGGTTTAGACTACTTTTAGTATTGTTATTGTTAAAAAAGAGAAAATACAAACGATAACGTTTTTAGTTTAGGATTGTTATAGAAAACACCGCACGACGGGTACACCGTGTTCGAGGCGATGTAATTTACGTAATTTTACACTAATTTACTTTGGAAACTTTACAAACGACAAAAATTAGTAGAAAACTTAAAATCCAAAATTTCAGAGGAGAAAAATTTGAATTTATACTCCAGTCTAGTTTTTATCGGTGACTGATCCTTACAATTAGAGTCGTTTTGACTTTCGAGCTTGGCTTTAAAGCAAACTTTACAAATTTTCATTGAATCACCGTATTTCCTGTAAGTATAGCCCGGGCTATAATTGCTAATCGTTCTATCTAATACTACCCGGCTTTACATGGAGGGAGGCTACTTATAAATAGAAGGGGTGGTAACTTGAGGAGGTCATAATTTCATATCTACCCGGCGATATTTAAAGAAATGCTATATTTAGAGGAAATACGGTAACCAAAAAATGAATCAGAAAGGAATAAAAAAAGAAGCTGTGAGAGTACACTTTGGAAAAGCAAGTTCAAAAATAAAGTTCAACTGGTGATTTGGAAACAGTGTCCCATATAAAATTTATACAGTCAAAAAATAATTTTGATTATTTTGCATTTTTTCTAGTTAAATAGAGCCAGCCCTGCTATTATTACATAGTGCGGTAAGTGTACCATAAAGGAAAACAGCTCGCGTGAGTTTGAATCATCGTGTAAAGCATAAGTCCTCTTGAGCGCGGGAGGTTTCGAAAAATCTCCACCAGGGGGAATGTTTCTAGTGAAAAATTTTTCTTTGGTTCAAGTCAAAGTATCTTAAAAATGTAAAGGTCTTTAAGGTTATCTATTGGGGGGTTAAAAAAATTGTACAAAATTTTTAGGGGAAGTTGCTTGGTCGGTGGTGAAATGAAGTTTGTGATTTAGTTTCGACAAATTATTTTGCTTGTATTGACTCATTTTTTTGTTGCTGCTGCATAATCTCACTTTGTGCTCGTTACGGACGAGCATTGACTATTTTCCTTCAATCAATTTTACTCAATTGGTTTCCCAAAATCCTGTATATCATGAGTCATCAATACGTCGTGACGTGAACGTCAATACTCTAGTGACCCGATTAACTGGCTCATTATGTACGAGTAAGTTGAAGCAAGTCACAGACTTTAGGATTAGTGATTGGTGATTGGGATTAGTGATTATTTCAATCCGTAGTTACCAATCACATTAAATTGTTCAAAATATTTTAATCACTAATCGCCATTCTTTTATACCTTCCGAAAATGCAGCAAAGCCTAAGTTGGAGGATTTGGATTGAAAAAAACTATGAAGAAACACTTGGTCCCTCATCATCGAAGAAAGTGAAAGTGTAGGTGAATTTGAATCTCGTTAAGTATGATGTAAGTGGCTCCTGTTATCAGTTATAGTTCCTCCAATCTAGTCTAATTAAAATACTTAAATCTAAGCTAATATTTATTTTTTTTTGATTCCAACGCCACACTCAACTGCAAAGTTTGGACGCTTATCCATATTATATGGGTATGGGATTAAAGGACCAAGAGTTGTGCATGTCAGATTGACCCAGGAAAATCTCAACCTAGATTTTGTATGAATATACTGATTGATTTTGGTGAAATAAAAGTATTATATGAAAACCAACCATGGCATTGATGCATGCAGATGATGCAGATCTTTGGGACTTGAAGTCAACGACACGACTCGACAAATCCAAGCTACGCCAGTTTTTCGCACCGCTCTGTACCTTTCATCATGATTTAAAGTTATCAGTCATTTTGAAAACAAAATAAGATAAGACTAGAAAATTAAACGCTATACCCCAAATGTATTAGAACAAAGGGAAAGTAAATTACAACAGAAAGTTTCAGTTTGGTTGAAGCCAAGCATTATTTTCTGCGAGATTATTCTTTGGAGTTTGGAGTACTTACTTGCTGCACTGTAGTCTGTTTGCCTTGTTGGCGTTGAGCCTGTGCGATGGAGGTTTGGTCTAGAAGGTCCCAAGACTTTTGGCGTCGGTTGGTGGGCGACTTGGGACTCCAGTTCATGTTCTCATTGGAAGAGGCTAGGTGTCTGGACATGTGGTGACGGACGTGACAGCGACTACGTACCTCTTCAGAGACAGAGACTAAAGCCGCTAGGTAGGCTACGCTCTCTTTGGTCACTTCGAACTTATCCTTCTTGGCGGGTTTTGCCACTATACCCAAGAGCATTGTTAGGATTCGACTAGTACGGGAGACTGTGGTGGGGGTGGGATGCCTGTATCCTTTGAGGAGGTGGCCCACAAGCGCAAAATGAAAATTTGCTGGGAATAAAAAAAACATCATGAAACATTAGTATTTTGGTGGGAATCGATACTCTTCATTTGACTGAAGGAGGGTATGAAAGATTTAAGTACTTTTGAAGGAGAGTCCAACAGCGTGGTCCAGTTGCTTAAAGTGCCATTCGAGGGGCTCCCTAGTAGAGGTCATAATCTGTTCTAGACTCCTAGCTTCAAACATAGCTTGAGAGTCCAGCGTGTGTAGATTCTGTTCGAGGAGTGCCAAGCCTGAAGCGTATAGACTAACTTCATCCAGCTGAAGAACGGAAATAGCTACCCAAAACATCATCCGATGAATGTCACTCTCCGGTCTAAGCAAAGGTATCAATCTGGTTAAGCACATGACAATGGCTTCGATCAAGACGACGTCACTGAAGCTCTCTAAGGCTTTGACCAATATCCTTAGGAGTTGTTTGATGTCCTGATCCTGTATGGACTTGCTAATACAGCCGAAGACTATAAGCGCTCTGGGTTGGAGCGCGGGGTTGTAGCGGAATGCAAAGCTTTTGGATAGCTGAGTCCAGCATTGCAACCAATCGCATTCTGGAATGTCTCTCATGCACGCCTCCACAATCTCCAGAAGAGCATCAGTGATCACCTCCAAAGATGTCAAGGCTAGTCTTTCCCTATCCATGGGTGAGAAGTGACCTAGCCAGCGATCTCCAGCGTGACGGTAGCTAGAACGGAAGGCAGTGACCGCCGCAGATTTCACTTTGCTGATCCCAAAAAGCAAATAAAATTTCGGGAGTGAGAACTCATCTAGACTAAGTCGTAGGACTCTATGCGTCTCCTCCGCAAACTGTGGTTGAGTGCAGGTGCAGAGGGAATGTATGATGTTGATCACGAGGCCGTGGGTGGATGCCCTCATGCTGACTGAGCCTGTACACACCAAGAAGCAGACCACGTGTACCAAGTAGGGCAAATGGTGGGCTACATCGAGGCAGTTGTTGAATGACAGCATAAGCAAATATCTCGCTAGAATCGCGATATCATCCCACATCAAGTGTTGCTCCAGTGTGGACACCGGACTGGTACAAGTCTTCTCCAGCACCCTACATAACCTTCCTATCACCTTTTTCGCCACTAGCTGCACATTCGCGGATGCCAGAGCAACTGCAGTGTCTGCCATGATCTCAGCCTGAGGACTGCCCAATCCCCCCGTTACACTACGCTTGATAAAACTATCCAGAACCATATCGATGAGATCTGGAACTTGGCCCAACGACCCCCAAATCTTAGCCTGCACCGAAGGATACATCTCCACCTCTTCTATAGTCAGCGTAATCAACTTGTCCAGGATCATAGCTACTTTTTGGCGTTTCGCGTCGTCAGAGTGCTTACAAAACTTCACCAGATTTGGAAGCCATGGGGTGATGTACTCCAGACACAAATGCTTCAATTCGATCGAACTCGCACCAAACCTTTACATAACCAAACCAAATGATAAATTTATAAATAGTCAATCTAAAAAATCCTCAAGAAATTTGGAGTTTGTAATAAAATTATTCACCCGTGTATGCACTCCTCCAGGAACTCGAGTGTTAAGCGGGGCTCATTATGAGCCAACTTTTCGGATACGCTCTTGATGAAAAGCGTGTTATTTGATGGAATGCAAAGCCCCCAGGTCTCTAGCAGTTGTCCCTGGATTCAGATAATAAAAATTCAAATTAAATTCTACTCCACATTTTTCATAAAATTATCAATCAGAGTGTGAACGGTACCCACCTCAATTTTGAGATCAAAAGTGGCGGTGAGAGCACATAATTGATTATACGCAGCAGTCCTTAAATTAGGGTCGGAGGATCCCAAGTTTAACAGCGCCATGTTGAGTAGCGTTCCAGGCACGTCTTTGGGTCTAATTTTCTGGTGGACGGTGACCGAGTCGGGTTGACTGAGCTCCCACCTGTTCCTAATATGTATGATAGCTTGCACAATTGAATCACAGTCGTTGTGTATAAAGGACAGCGGTCCAGACTCGTTAGCTATGGTAAGCGTGAACTGATTGTCATCGACCAAGCAAACCTCCTCAATCTCACTGGCGTAGTACACATCATTCAGCAGGACAGAGTGCGAGAGGACCTTGGTCTTCTCCGCCGAAGTGATCTGTATAGCACTAGGTCCCACCTTGATTGTCACCTTAGTGTCCTTATGGGAGAGCTTGAGGGCGTTGTTGAACACCTTCAAGTCCTCATCCAGGCTTAGTGTCGCACCAGGGAGTTTCTGTTGGTCCACATCAATGTAATCAGCTAGTCGGTTTGTAGAGTCTAAAAAGAGTATTTTACGGTTCCCCTTGAGCGGCGCCAAGATCCTATCGTGGTACTTGGTATACTCCCGCACCCAAGAGTTGCAGTTGTAGATGTAAGCGGCGTGTAGATTATCGTAGGCTACTTCGGGCAGTACCACGAACCACTTTTGGAGGTACTCGGTGCGAAAGCGATTGTCTGAGCAGGTATGCGTGAAGTCCACCACTAGCTCGAATGGCTTGTGACAGAAGGGCTTCAGCGTGAGTATCACATGGTATATAAGTAAATCGCCGTTGGTGTCCGCGATCTTGTATCGTCTAGCGACGTAATAAAACACTGGATTTCCGGCGCGGGAGGTGCCCGCCTGGTAGAATATGTTCAGAGACTTTATCGACTTGAACTCGTCCTTCTCGTGCATGTTGTGCTTGCTCATGATCTCTTCGAATTTGGTGCTGGTCATATCCATCGAGCTCCATCTGGTGTAGGAGGAAAAGAGCAGGTGGGAGTCTACGGGTTTATGTTCCGGTGGCCCGAGGTAGGCTAGTAACGTAGCCATCTTATCAAACGGTCTCCTCCCCACCGCCTTGTGATCTCTAGAGGAAGACAAATAGTCTCCAATCTTCTCTTGATGTGTCCACAGCAGGCGGTGTAGCGCCACTACGTTCGCGTCACTCACGAAAGATAAGCAATGAGAGCCGCTCTGATCCACCGTCTCACAATCTGACGCGATCTGTACAAAGAACCTCCGTCCCACCTCGAAATTCCCACGAACAAAGTCATTAAAGTGTAGCATATGCTGCTCCTTAGAGAACTCCACGTGGTTCGCTATATTCTGCAGTATCTTGGAGACGAGCATCAAGCCCCTCTTGATCTTCGTTGGGGGCTGGCGATCCACAATCCCGCTTTCACACGGACTCACTATCGCAGGGTTAATAAATCTCAGGAAGATTACAGTCCCCACCGCGCCCATATTGTTTTGTGGAGTCTGTGGAAACCTCTTGCTCAACACCTGGTACAAACAGTGGCACATACTCCTTAATTGTGGAGGAAACCTCTCCGCAGTACCCACTATAGCATCAAACACCTTCTGCGTGAGTGCCACCAAGTTCTGCCTATTCTGCTCAATATCATCATTCGGATCCAGACGCGCTGCGTCAACTTCAAAGCTCACGTTATTCTCCTGGAGCAAAGGCCTTATCATCGGCTCCAACAAACTTTGAAGATACGACGCCCCATAGATCTTAAAGCAAAACGCCATGATCTTGCTAGCCAACGAATTGCCTCGAAACAAGGTCTGCATGCAATCCGAAGCCTCCACCTCCCTATAGAACATATTCCAGAGTAGGGGCGACAGCAAATGCTTCGCGTCGAACAGTGTCACCAAGACCCTAGCCAACTCATCCATTTGGTGAAATGGCACCACATTCGCCAACGCCATCGCTATGGGTAGCTCCCCTACAAAATCACGTTTAATTGTCCAGTTGAGCGGAAACGAAATGAGGGGCAACAAAAACCGAAGCGGATCAAACCCAGGAAGGAAAAGGGAAAGACAAAGAAACCACGAATTAGTCCAATTCAGAACCGCCCTTCCAAAGCCCAAAAATTTGTATAAAAACACTACGAAAAAAATTACGCTCGTAAACAAAAATTGTTTTATATATTCTAAAAAAATATACACTACAATGAATTAATAGTATTTAAAAACTACAGAAGCGGTTTGTAAGTGCACCTGCATGAATGTCATTAGTTCCATGGTAAACTATAAATAAATTGTAAGGAAGAAAAGGATAAATAAAGCTCGTATTTTTTTAGATAGTATTTCGCTTAATGTATTTTTTGTACTAGCTCGGAAGCAAGTAGTAGATTCAAATTTGAAATCTCCCGCTCTCCTCCCCGGCTAGAGAGCGAGACATAGAGTGCGTCGAATGTATTGGTTAATGTGTATTGTGTATACTGGTAAAATGTGTAGAGAGGACTTACCCTTGTCGCCGATCATAGTCACTAGTTGCACAAGCTGCTCGAAACGATCAGCCAATACGGTTTCCGCTAGAGTATCAAACTCTGTGCCTTGTTGCAATATTTTGGTTAATACCTGCATTTGTTTACAGTTTACGTATACGTTCATGAACACAGAGGGGTAGGCACAGGCACACAGTTACAGTACGACGGAAGAGGGAACATAAAATGTGAAAGAAAAAAACATTTTTAGAAAAATGGCGCGTAAATTCAAACATTATATTTTGGAAATGTAATGGATTTTATGGAAAATTAGAGCTGTAAGAGAAGAAGACATGTTAGACCCATTTATTTATGTGGACGGTTTTGCTTAGGTTGTGAATGATGTACGTGTACCTCCATAAACGCTGCTCGCGTTTGTAGGTCTGGGTGGTAGCCTAAGGAGATGGAGTGCATGAGACCGGAGTCTATGTTTGCGCTGAGTAGGTTAGACATGGCTTGGATCGTAGCGTTACGCAATGCTTGGAGTTTGTTTGCGTGCGCGGCTTTAGGGCCTTTCTGCTCCAGTTCTTGACCTTCGGTACATTCGTTCAAGAGATTCTTGAAAAGCGTGAAGTATCTGAAGAGTAAAAGAATGTTCGAGATTAAGACGTAGCAAATTTTTTTGGGAGGGATTATATCTCTGTTGAAATTTTACTTGAGAAATAGTTGTGACTTGGCTTCCATGAGATCACCCCTATCGGACTCTTCCGGTTGAAGGGGTAAGCCTCTGAGGAGAGCAGCGACTGCTTCCATGCAGGACTGTAATGGAGAATGAGAAGAATGAAGGTGGTGCATATTTGAGCGTATTGATAATGATAAGTACCTGATCAAGCTCTCTAGTGATAAGGGTTACGTCTCCCTGTGTGGGAGGCACAATCTGATGAGATGTGCCCATTACCCAATCAGTAAGATACTCTACCAGTTTATTCCTAAATTTCATTTCCTGTCTGAAGGCCAGATCATCTCGGCGGTTCATCATAGCCTCCACCAACTGGCAAAGTTTGGTGCGAATGTGTAGAGCGTGTACGGTCATATCGATGTGTCTCACGTATCTAGGGGAAAATATCGAAATGAAAGTTAATTCTTTTCCAGTGAGTTGAGTCCAATTACTTAGCTTGATGACATACCTGACGATAGCCAGCATCATGGTTTCGATACTAGTAGCGCCCAAATGCTCAGAGGGCTGGTCCATTTTATTCTCGAGGACGTTCTTCATGATGAAAATAATGTGTTCTATGAACTGGGTGTTAATATCTGTGACAATGACCTGACCCTGTTGATCGAAGAACTTTTCTACGATCACTTTAATCTGATCGAAGAGTATAGGATAAAGAGCAGGAGCCATCTCATGTCCCACCAACTCCTTCACATGCTTCTGTATCTGAGCACCAAACTTCTCATTCGCGCAAACCAGCAGTCTCAGCAATTGACTAACGAACTGCGTCACCGGGCAGTACTGCATATCCTGGGAAGTAAGCACGCTAGACTTTCTCGAGTCCAAGGATAAAGTCGAGGAAGAGGTCATGGGAGGTCTAGCAGGGCTCTTACGCTGCAAGCAGACCCCACCCAGAGCACACAGGAATCCAGTCATGTTTGCCCACTCATTGATCTGGTCTTCCAGGTCGTGATCGGAGGAGGAGTGATGGGACGCCCTGCGCTTGCCCCTATGGTGGTATTCACTTACACCCTGAGTCCCTTCATCCCCTCCAGCCTTTCCCTTAGGATACTGTAGAAAGTGCTTAGTGGTGGAGTCCCAATTCATGAAGCTCTCCTCCCACGCCTGTAAAACGCCCGTAGTGCAATGCTCGATTTTCCTCAGCAGCGCCATAATCTTCTTCTGGAGGGAGACCCTTCCTACAAGAAAGAACAATGGAGGGGGCTCATTTCCCTACTGAGTTCGTGGTGCTTATGCACACTTATGAACATCAGTGTCGTGTGATGATGTCTCCCGCTCCCGTACAGGGTACAAACAATACTTTTGTATATAAAAGAGTGAGAGACAAGCAAGCACACAAAAGCGATCGACAAACCTTGATGATGCTCCCGACAGTACACTCTCGACTCTTGATTCGCTACAAAGGAGGAAAGGTATATAATTCGTTCTTGAGTCAGCATGGTCAACAGACAAAAAATCGGATTTTGGCAGAGAACGAAAAGTAAAACAACTCAGAAGCGTACAACCACCACACAATTACCGACCAAACCAAAAAAAGACAAATGAACTCTAAAGGACTTCTACTCTTTACTCTGACAATGGCGGACGGAGGGTAAATGGGTAAATCATAAACAAAATGAAACGTGTTAACACCCTCGAGCAGGAATCAAATGAAAACAGTGCACATAAAACATGGACAGATGCATCCATAGCAACGGAAAATTTAAAAGGAAGCCTATGCTCTTAGCAGCCGTACCTGTGTTGAGGTTGTGGGATGCCTGAGAAAGCTCCTGGTATATGATATGGTTGGGCATCAGGCAAGTGATAGTGAGCTCGTCCGGACCTACAAGAGATAACCAAGAGGAATTAGCATGTCGGAGGGTAAGGATTAAGTTTTCGTTATAATTACCCGCGCGTATGTCTGCTTCTTCACAAAGCAAGTGAAAACACGACATGGCGATGGGCACCGCCTCCATGTCTATACTCCAGAGGTACATGAAGAACACCACCTCCAGCTTGATATGCGCTTGGCGACAGATGGCGATCTGAGAGCCTACGTTGGCATAGTCCTTGTGTCTCATGAGGAATGCGTTACGACAGATGAGTATCTCCCTAAGCCACTTTAGAATGTCCGTGTAGTTCACTATCAGGTGCTGGATCAACTTCTGCGAGATGGAGAACAGCACTTGGGAGCTTACATCCCAGAAAGTGTTTATAGGCGCTTCGGGATTCCACATCTCAATCTTTTCGGGGCGATGTAGCACCAACAACGCTTCCATAGCTTCTTGGGCTACATCCGGCATGGAAGTCTGGTGCACTAATGACACCAGTCCGTTTATCAGCTCTAGGGTGGAACTTTGAATCTCGTGGCCCGCTTTACCTTGATTCTAATCAGAAAAGGAAAATAAAAAAAATCATTACTTTCTGGACAAAATTCAAGGTAATTTTTCCGGCTTACATTAAGCATCAACATGGGATCCGCATGAATCAGTCGAACCATCCAAAACAATAGGTTCTTGTAGCTTGCCGGCTCCTCAGAAGCCTTCTCTTTGAACTTCAAGTTGGCCACTTTCTCCTGAAGCGTTAATCTCTGTGAAACAATTGTCCAAATGCCCAAGAAATTAGTCCCTTCCCAAACGGTACAAATTTTTTGGTGTATTAGTTAATTTGTGTTTACCTGACACAGCTAAAATATATTGGGCGAAAGAAATTTTTATGTTTCGAGAGAGTTGCACAAAAAGACAATTTTTTTTTCATCATCATCAATTTATAAGGAAAAGAGTGAATAGAAAAAGTTGTCGGCAATAGAATATTGGAAAGTGTTTGCCCAGCTCGGGAAAAAATAATTAGATTGAATTAGAATTGGAGAAAGAAAGGTGCTCATGTTACGTACTTTGTTTACCTGAATCATTTTGAGTGGAGTGTGCGAAATGTAGCCTTGGGTAACTTTGTTCAGAGTTTCGGTGAACATGGCTCTAAGCTCGGAGGATTTACTGTAGACCATGTCTATCTGTGGCCACCAGGACAGTCTTGGTTGCGTAATTATCCTATTTAGTGATCAAAGTGTAAATTGAAATTAAAGACTAGGATGATTAGCTAAGGTGGTTGGATTTCCAGGTTCTGGGTAGACTTACTTATGCAGCGAACTAATTAGTACAAAATGGTATACGGGTGGGGAGCCAGGATTCAGGCAAACTTTGAGCGGCTCGTTGTTATGTGGATTGATTCGGAAGCAGGAGACGAAGCAATCGATCATGAGTTCTAGATCAAGTGAGGCGAAGTTTTGGCCTCGTGAGAAAGGTTTGATAGGGTTGAATAAGAGCGTCTGTACAAAACCCAAGCGCTAATTTATAAAACACCAAACGTCCCTTAAAAAATGAGTTTAATGGTTGGAGGTAGGTTTTGGGCTGAGGTGTTACCTTGAGATCATTGAATACACTTTGTACGAGTAGGAAAACAACGTTGTTTCTGTCAAGAATGTTGATGTAAGTAGACACCTTGCATAATTTGACACAGGTAACGGCAGCAGCTTCAGTTAACTGCTTGGAGGAACTATGAGGAGACAAGGCTTTCTTTAGGCTATCCATAAATTGTTTCTTTTTGCTGTGACGGGGAGAGCAAGGAGCTCCGGCGTCTGCGTTTACAATCTCTTCCAGGATTTTCTACGGTTACATAAAGAAACTCCAATTATTCTCATCTGCCCCGAGATTCGAAATATTTATTTTGTTAAATTTGAATTACCGGGGAAAGAACTAGAAGCATAATCTGCAACGGCCAAACGGCCGCTCGTCTTTTGTTATTCTCGGCGAAACTGTCCAGCAGTTCAAAGAGTGACTCACAACATTTGGCAAGCTCCTCACAAGGCTTCTTTTGTAAATCGGCGAATTCGTGAGGATAGTTATCCATCCAGTTCCAGATCGCCCTCTCCAGTGCATTCATCAGTACAAGGTGGGCGCCTTTTTTCAACGCTTTGAACTTCTGTACAGTTTCTATAGTTTCCAGCCAGAAATAAAGCACTGGACTTACGTTAACTACGGAACTATTTTTGGCGATGGTAAAATTCCTAAAAGCAGTTTTACTTGGGTACTAGCTCACCATTTAGAAGTTTATTGAGCCGACCCAGATCCAGGCTGATATGTTGAATCAGATCAATGTCCGTGTAGTCCGGGTTCTCTTCATTTGTCGCACTTAGCTCTTGGAGTCTACCCGATACACGGTTGAACACTGCGTTGAAGTTATTCACTGACAAAGCGTATAGCACCCGAGAAGCTAGGGCTCGGACTTGAATTACTTGAGCGTTTTCCGGCGGTAAGTCTAGACACAAGGAAATACGTAATATGTCTAGAGCTCCAACAGGAAGTATTAAGTAGTAGAGCAAGGATCAACTGTGTCTTACCGATAAACTGCGTGACTTCCCTCAGAAGCAGTTTCACATTCATGGCCTCATCGTACCTCGTGGTGTCCTTGGGCTGTCCACTCAAACACTTTTCCAGGGTGTCCATTACAATGAGCAGGGACTCGTAGTAATGCTTCTCGAAGTCAGGGCCATGTGGCCTCTGCGACGACAGAATGATAACGAACTGTGCACCGAATTACAACAACATTTTGATAAAAAGATTTTTTGCCAAAACTCTATCCCATCCTATGTGGCGCCTTACCGTCTCATTCACTTTCTGTAGAATCTTCGTCAGCCCTGATATGACCAAGGAGAAGCGATAATGTGAAATGTAGATAAGACAGTCTTTGTTTTGCTCCACATTGTACCTTGCATGAGTTGTCTGTGGACCAGTGCGGCAAGGCAGCTGAAACCAATTACACTTCCCAAGCTTAGTATCTAGTTACCCCAGTACTATGTTAATTGTACGTTACCAACCTGTTCTTCGAACCGCATGATGAGGGAAGAGACCCACTCCACCGGCTTTTGAGATGCCATCTTGGTCGTCACTAGTCTTCTCCTTTGCCCTTCCGCTACTTTACCACTTTCACAGATCACCCACCTTATTTTCTTTTCATCTTGGCTGGATTATGTCATTCCAAAAACACACACACACACACTGAGAGACACCGGGATAAGAGTATTTCGAGCGAAACCAAACATCACCACCAAGTCATTCCTTCCCCACTGTCCGTACAGAACACTACACTCAAGCTAATTATCCCAGTCAATAAATATCTTTGGTATCCTCCCTTGGGTAATTTGATGCAAAGTAAAACAAAATTCACTCCAATTTATTTAACACTTTCAATAATACTGCTAATTCTTCAGTTAAATTTGCAAGCGAGGGGGAAACTCGAAAATAAAGTAACTTTAGTCAATTCAGCTTCAGCCATGATTGTATATATCACAATTAGGGAAACGCACGAGCGTCAAGTTGCATGAGATGGAGAAGCCTTTTCTCCTACACAGTTTCATTCTGGGGCGCTGTAACGTTCTGTTAGCCCAACCAAAGCTACTCTGCCTCCCCAACCAACCAATGCATAGGCTGGAGTCGCTAGAGTTCTTCAGTCCCATAAAGTGAACATGTTTAGAGTAGCAAGAACAGCGCATTTTTTTCCCCCAGCGAACAGCGTCACTCAGTTTCTACTCCAATGCTAAGCTTTCGGAACACGAACATTGTGTACAGCTGCACACACACTTTTTCCCAAAATAATAAAACTTTTTTTTTCCAGGTAGGATAAACAATCCATTCATTAGAAGCCTGTCCGGGTGAAACTTGAGGCGATGAGAATACATTAACATGAGCCAATCCTAATTACGTAACGTAATACTTTCCCTCTCTGTACGCGTCACTCAATGCTCATAGGACGGGAGCGTAGCACTTATAAAAAATACTTTCTCCTCCAGTACGTATCACTTTCTCCACAATTTTTCTTTCCTATTAAGAGGGAGGAAACAAAGAGAAAATAACAGCACGGTGAAATAATTACAGCGAAAGCAGAAAATAATTACGTGGGTTTACTTTCCCATTATCTCCGCATTACATCAACTATCAATTTTGTTCGGGAGCCACCCCAGCTCCAGATGAATAGGCTAGTGTATTACAGGCAAGGTAAGGAGGAGGTGGAGGAAAAGTGTTTGTGATTATCTAGGAAATATGCGAGAGGAAGCTGTGAATGATGGGGTGGTGAAAAGGACTACTACTGGTTGGAACGAAAACTCCAGTACTATACCGATTCCCAAAGCCATATCGTTTTATCCACTACTCACTGTACACCCTATCAGGACAATCAGAATCCGAGAGATGAGAATCTAAACAACGAGACCAATACAAAGTTGCCATGCTCACTCCATGTAAGGCCTTGCTCCCAAGTCTACAGAGATGGAGAGAAACATTATATTCCGCATATGAGAATATAGTGCAATGCAAAAAAAAACTGGTTAAACACATACGCTCAAACTACTACTCTCACTATACGGAGGAAAATGGGGAAAAGGAGGGAAAACAATATCTCCTCCGAGAAATCCTTGGTTAAAGTGTGTAAGCTGATGGCCTGGCTCTGGCTATGTGCTTTCATGTTTCATGCTTTCCTTTCAATCCAGTCCATCTTCTTCCTTCTCTCCCTTTTGTTACGCTCTCTTCGTATGCCCTTCGTTTTCCCGTTATGCCTGAAACTCTGGACTTTTCCGAAGGACAACTGAGCCAAGCAAAGCAACAGCCCGATTTTCTCTTGAGAAAGTTCATTTTTTAAGGCTCGTCCAACTCAAACTGCATTGTTGTACATACATCCATTTCCTTAGAGAACTACCGAACAAATATTACGCAAAAATGCAAATCCTTTAAATTCAGCCTAAATCTATTAATTTCCTTCCGCTATCTAGGAATTTCTGGCTGACCCATGGAGGCATGATACGAACAGCCTTTCTAGTATCGTCGTATCGAATTATTCTCAAAGATGTACATTATAAATTATAATGTAGAAGTATTGGTGCATTTTGCTCTCGCTCCATCTTTATGCATCACCTCCAGCACTCCTTCCTTTAGAAGTTTTAGAGTGAAAGTTTTACTCATCCAATCCGATTCCATCCACCCACACAAAACATGCATAACAAAGCAGCAGGAGGGGAACGCTAGCATTAAGAAAGTAATAGGGTTTGCGTATAATCCCAATCCAATCCGAATCCACACCCGCTAAGCTACGTTGAGGCTGTTACGCTACGCTCTAGAATAATTCTAGTGCTCTGCTTTCCTGGAAAAGCTGAATGACAATCCAGAAAGAAGGCAGGGAAATGGAAGAAATTAGAAAGTGTGCAACCAGTCCAAGGAGGAAGGAGTGGGTTGGGTAATACAAATCAAATTTGCCAAAATGGCTAGGTGGAGTACTGCTTTGTTTCTGTTAACGGAAATAGGTTTGCATGATCAATTCCCTAACACTCTGACTAATTATTTTACAGTGGGGAATAGGTGTTTAGCCAATTTATGGGCACACATTCAATTCGAAAAATTGACCTGTCCCGCCTCCTTTCTCTTCTATGACTCATCTACATGAAATCTAGACATTTATGTTCTTAGCTTTGAGCTGGATTCGGTGGTGGCCTGGTCTCGGTAGTGGTAGGGTGGGGACATGAAAACCAAACCACAATGACACCGAAGGAAACCATTTCAGAGAGAATTGTGAGCCAGGTGGAACCCAACAAAATATCCTACTTAATATGACATCATGAGTTGTAGGTAGTAGCAGCTTAGGAGATATTATCAGGGAGAAAGACGCGCTCTCACTTTACTCCAAAAACTCTACAAGGTTCTACTGACCGACATTTGCCGAATTATCCAGTCGCTCACTTCCACTATTACAATGTTCCATATTAAGCATTATGGCTTAAGTGAGGAACGTTTATGCATTCCATAACTTTCTACAAGGATATATATGGGTATCGTACGTTGAGCCTAGTTTTAGTGAGACTTCCTAGTCTGAGTTGGAATACCCGGAACGTAAATACCATGCAATTTGAAACAATTTATTGTGTAGTTTCCAAGTTATTGTTATTGCGTACCTTTCTTCTCCTCCTACTTTCTCCAGAACAGCTAGTGGGCTTTAGGGGAAAACACGGTGCTTACATTATCCCACACGTATTTGGTATTTCCTACTGGAATTTTTCCAGGGGAAGAAAACAAGGGGGAGAAGAGTATAAGACGCTGCGCAACGGTGCGGAATCCAATCCACTTGTTAGAGTGGTTTACGAGGAAGACACGTAGGCACTGGGTACACGAGCCGTATAAGCAATAAATTAGATATAAATATATTCACTCGAAACCCAACAAGATCCGTAAGGATAGACTCTCCTCCAAGAACCTAAAGTCTACCATCCACCAGCGATACTCACCGAGAAAATAAGCCTAAGCACAGCACAAATCACAACCTACTTTGGATTCATTACGATAAGTATTGAACCAATACAGTCGTCTCATGTTTCCTCTGGAATATTGAATCTCCAGAAGGAAGAGTATAGCTTACTTTCGTCCCTAGGACAGGAAATGTTCAGAGCTCTTTCAAGCTTGATTCCTCCCGGGATAAGCGTAAAAGCCTACCTCTTTCCTATCAATATACTGTAAGAAATTTAATGATAAAAAAAAAGTCTTCATAGTTTAAAAACTCCTGGAAGATTCTAGTCTGTGCATGAACTCGACACTTGGACTCCACGCCAAGTCAATATTCCCGAATAGCATTATTATTACTAAACTATTAACTAGATGACAACTAGACACAATTACATCCCATCTGTCACGATCGTTCTACATCCAACATGATAATTATCTAGATAAGGAAACACATTCAAACTTTCCAATAACTCCAGACTCTAGTACCATCGTAGTAGATCTATTAGTTCTAAAAAGCCGATAAAATTGTACCTTGAAGTAATTTTGAATTTTTGAGTGTCCTTTAGGTATAAGTAATCAGAGCGAACAAGAGCGAATCACACTCAAACCCTCAAAAGAATAAAACTAACTCAAATTAATAAAATGCTGAACATAATTTTTTTTTCTAATTCGGCCTGTCTCTATCTCTCATGGTGTTGAGCACACCATAAACATCCTCTTCTACTCTTTAATCTTGCTCATCTCATCACATCTCATCTCATCCTTTTTACCATAATAATAATAACAATATTTTCAATGAGCAGGCTACTCGCGAACTTGCCTCAATGCCTCTTTGCCTAAAAGGATGAGGATTTGAGGAGTCTTCATTCAGGATATGCATACGGGATGCTGTTGCTCTCGCTTTTCCTTCGACGGACGTTTGCATCGTTTCTCTCATGTTTTGTAAATCTGATTGATAAACCTAAATACATATATACATACACACATATACAGCATCACAACCAAGCCATTACCATAATAGAATACATAACAAACCCTTTGCGATACGACTAGAGTATATGATTTGGAAAAGTATGTCCAGTATATATGCATAATATGCATACGCAACACCATAAGTGAACAGCTGCTTTCGTAACTTTTCTCAGTGCACAATTGATAATTTCGGTGTGATAAAAGCTTAAATAAAATCAAGTCAATAGCCAATTGCCAAAGTATTTGGATGTTGGATGATTTACCCATATGTCGTTTTATGAGCTCAAAGCATAAAAAAAATGCTTGGAATAATTGCGAAGGAAATATTACTAAAATATAGGGACTTTACTCACTTGACGCCACCATCTGGGGGACTATGAATGGCTTTGACTACTTTAAACATATTGTAAATATTCTTTCGCGATTTTTTCTCTCTTCTCCACATTTTCCCGTAAGACATGAGCCTCTTTTTGAGAATTTTGTAAACAGATGGAAGATAACAAAAGAATGCATTCCTTTAGTCTCTAGGCTACGCTCAAAATACCTCCACTGCAATTCTGATAATGATAAACCAAGAAAGATGAGAAACGTATATAAAATTTATTATTCAATTCGACAAACCCACACAAAATCCTTCTTACTATCTACTCTTCTTCCTGTCACCTCCCTTACATCACATCGCCAGTACCAGCCGCATCCGTTTCATTAAAAAGTAACAGAATCGATTTCATCCAGGATGTTTATATGGCGATATGGTGAATAATACTAAATACAGGAAACACATCTCTTATGCTCTAGAGACATGTTGCAACTCACCCCTTAAAACTAAATATTAAAGGTTTTTGACCGGGAAATATAAATTCAATATTCAAGACATTAAAAATCGAAATGAATATTTAACTTGTTCTCTTGGAAGTATCTTTTGAAAGTTTCGAAATAATTCAAAGTCAGCGCAGTATCTAAAAAAAACATTATAATCGGATCCTAAACCTATTTTTTAGAATAAAATACTCGTGCAATACCTGATTCTAACAATATTAACGGTTTTATAAAAGCTTTGGAATATAAACCAAGTCAACTCGGGACACGGTACAATCCATAGGTACACCACTCACTCCTAATTCCTCAGATTATCGTAGAAACGCTTAGCTGGCAGTTACTCTGTACGTTACGTTACATAGTTTGCATATATATTCGACTAAATCTTCATGTTTTGAATTCCCGAAAGCTACAGTAATGCGAACATTCAGGCATTTAGCTAGGTCTCAAATTGCCCCACCCTCGCTTCCTTATTCACTGTCAAATGCTGAGTGTAATAAATTAGCATTACTTAGACTCCCAAGGTCCAGGCATCTGCACCAAAATAGCCATTGCTGAGATTTGAGATCGATATGATTTAGATTTCATAGTTAAGGCCCACTTTCCCTCTAAAAGTATCTTCACAACCTTAATATTTTTTTGAGCACGGCTGAGCCTGGTGAGTCTCCTAGTTCCTGAAGGAACTGGACCTTCAAAATCTCTTTCTTAAATGCATAGTTTGAACATAAACTATTAATATCTGCACGATCTAAAACCCTGAAATGGAATTAGAGAATGTTACTAAAGTAGGTATTTTACCTGAAGTTACTAGAGTACTTGATTTGGACTAAGCTAAGGTTTTCTAAAAAGTAACGTTGCGTTGAAGACCTGATGCATAGATGTTTCTCATAAAATACGGGTTTAAAATACATGGTAAGTCTAGTGTCTTAGGCTACGTACAAATTAGCTTAAATTAATATCACAATCAAAGTTTCGTTTGAGTCAGTCCTCTTGTTGAGAGTATCGGGACCAAAAATTCCTCTTGAATTTGTAAGTACTAAAGGTTGTAGGAGGAATGTGGGCTACAGCTGGTGCTGCAGGCGGAAGGCTCGATCAAGAGGACATGGCAGTACTGGTACTTGGCACGGGCTCCGTCTCTGATTGCCCCTCCACTTCCCTAAGCAGCTCGTCAAACTCTGTGTAAAAGTCTTGAAATTTTAGGTCCTCCAGGAGTAGACTTAGTATCTGGCGGAGAACTTTTCTTTTGTGGACTAAACCCTGAAAGAAAAACATGAGGAATGTTAATTAAAAGTCAATTAAATCAGGTCTTCCGGATGAGAGTTTAAGTAGTACCTTAATAGTTGGGGCCCACTTCGAGGAAAATCTAGCAGAGGAGTGCGTTGGCCCAAGTAAGTCATCGCAGAGCTGATGCAACTCCTTTTCCAGGCCGTGCGTTGCGAGCGATTTTGCCAGAGCGATTAACCACTGCTTGATTCCCTCCCCGTTATTCATTTCAGTGCTCGTTGCTAGCTTCAGTTTGATATGAGAGATTACCGCAGGTTCTGGCTTGCTTCTGAAACGACCATCACTACCGAACAGCATTGCCCTGCTGGAGAAAGTCTGATCGTATGCGGATGACGCTAAAGGTGATGAGACCAATCCACGAGGATCCGATATGAGAAGCCTTTCCAAAAAAAATAAACAGAATATACTTTTTATTTCACGATAGTTGGCGAAGGAGCATGTCGGTGAAAGCACTAAAGTGAAAAGGAGTGTACCATGTAGTAAGCTCCGAGCTGAACATGTAGGTTTTCCCAGTATTCAGGACAATAATTGGAAGACCACCGGAGGCAACTTGGATTCGAGCAATGTCCAGCAAGCGATCTGGAAAAACACATGAGGTGAAAAACGGAAGTGAAAATTTTGCCTCTATAGAATTTCTTTACAAGCCCTCTGCATCCATTTTCTTACCTTTCTCCCCGTCACTTTGATTTAGCAAAGGAAGTAATGACTCTGACTTCAGCACAACTTGCTTCGCATGTATATTCCAGACATGAAGCATACCCTTGATTGTAATGATAACCAGGTAGGGCCCACTCTGTAGAGATTTACTAGGCTGGGCGGATAACACCATTGGAGGAAACGCGTAACGACCTTTAGTGTCCAAAACGTGCGCAGTAGAATTCTCGCAGAGAACTACGATGCGAAACATATCACCCGAAACACCACAAATGGGAGCATCCGTGCATAGTGTCCAGTTCAGACCGTTGTGCGAGGTGGCGGAATGAACGCATACTAGCTGATGACACATACCATCCGGTCTCTTGTAATGGTTAGTGACTTGGAGGGAGTAACTAGAATCAGGGCGAATGTCTACCTGCGCGTGATGCACCGTCTCTATTCTCATGGGCGGGAGGCGATGACTCTTCTCTCCTTTAGTGGGGGAGCTTCCACCATAACTTCTCTGAGGAGGAAGGACCAGGGAGGAGGTAACTACGTTAATCATTGGAGGAGGAGGCAACTTTGGGGTTTCCACAGCCTCTCCCACAGAGCCGCCAGCGGTTGTGACTAACTTGACTTTCTTCGCACTCTTCGTCCCCTCATCATTTCCAAGCTTGTTCTTTTTCCGAACTGCAATCATATTCACACCTGGTGGGGGAGTAGAAGTTGGCACTGCAGTATCGTTCTTCACTGCTGACATACTGGGAGCATCCTTCACTGGAATTCCCGGAGACTTTTCCTTCGTCGGAACATTTTTCTTCCACTCTGTTCCAGAGCTCATAATTCCATTCAAAAGTTTCTTTGAGCCATCCTGTTCACTCAGCGTAGGTGGTTTATTTGACACTTCGCCATTAGGCAGCTCACCCTTGGCTTCGGCCTCCGGAGCATTCTTCCGACTATCATCACCTCCACTCTCACTCGAAGCATGGGGACCGTTTCCATTCACCATCTTGGCCGGCGATTTCCTCGGGGCCTCCTTGCCCACATCTACATCCATAGGTACTTCTTCCAAATCCTTGTTGCAGTTATTATTCGGAACCACATCGGTATCTCCATCCACACAAATCTTTTCGTTGCTCCCAGCTTCCGAAAACCCTTTGACATTTTCAATGCTCGACACCATACTCTTCCTCCAGTCCTGAGCGGTAGTTTGGTTATTGGCAACAACATCCTCCTTCCCTTTGCCCTGAGAGAAAACTCCTTGCTCACTGCAAAACAATTAATAAAACCCTCGCTCAATCAAAAAACTCTGAAGTTTCTTTCAACCCTACCTTTTTTTCAGACACACTCACCCATTCTTATAATATGTAAATGCATATAGATAAATCTTGTGATAATTTGCATGAACCCTACCAAAACCCTTCACTTTCATCCGAAATATCATCACCAGATTTGCCACTTTGAAGCCCCTTACTCTCCTTGTTAGTCAAGTTCCGAAACACGGATGATAATGCAGGGGACACTCTAGCCATTTTACAGTCTGCGTCTACAAACCACCCAGTGAATCAATTCAGGTCATTTAGTTCTATTATGCTTTCTTTTTATGCTTTTCTCCTGCTTTCAACTTTGCACTTGATAATTAATTCACTAAAAAGCAGAGAGGCTGGCGTCTTTGAAAACACCCAAAGTTCATTCTCGGCATTTGCACGGCACACACACACAGCACACACTATGGGTGTTTTTTGAACCGCCAAGATCTTATGTCATGGTGCTTTATACATTACAAGGCGAAGGTAAAAGGCAAGTGGCTAGTATTTAAAAGGCATTCAAGACACCCACAAGCCACAAGTCTTGTTCATCTCGATCTTGGCCGCTAGCTCCGCACGAAACGCAGTGTGCTTAGGCTAGGCTAATGCAAATCCACGCTCGATACTTCTATACTTACTTATACACTGATGGGATATCCGAGTTGGTTGCACACAAAGAGAAGGAGGGGCTTATTACGTTACTATGTTAGAGATGTTGAGTCAGGCAGCCTGACTCAGGCTTGAGATGAGGTAGGCTTTACACCGCTACTACAGTGCAGACAGTATAAGCGCAACGTAATACTGAACTTAAAAAAGACATTGAGTTTATACCCCTTCCTTCCATACAATGAAATTTTCATGCTTTTTCGAAGGAGAAAATATTCTGAAAGGAAAAGTGGCATTTTGTCAACCATTTCATACAACTGATTTTCTTTAGGATTTAGTCTGATCAAAACTTATGCCTATGCCTATAGCTTGATGTATGTTTTTGCTTTATGTATTTTTGATGAATTTAATAATAAAACAATTAATTAGTAAATTAATATGAGTAAATTAAGGAAAATCCAACCTTTTAGATGGGTTTGCTAGCTCTCCTTCCGTAGGAGGGAGGAGAAATATTGGGGTAATTCTTCGCCTTCCTTCCGCCGTCCGAGTTTCTATTTGCTTGTCAGTAGGACCTTTAATTACTAGAGGTGGAGGAGGCGGCGGTGTTTGCTTTTTCTTCGGGGCTTCGGTACCAGCAGTGCTTCTGCTGCTTGCAGTCTTTGCAAGGTACACCTCCAGATTTTGTATAATGTCACAACTCTCCGTTGTTGCCGTACTTTTGCCATAATGCTTTTGATAAAATTTAGCCTTTTGAGAAAGAAAGAAATAGAGTCAAGGTTAACTTTGTTATTTTAAAGTGACTTTAGGTTGTTGTTCACCATTTCTCATACGCTAGTAGCAGAATGTAAAAAAGTAAATTTAATCGGGTCAAAACGTCCTACTTACGGTCTCATCCGGTGAAAGTGCTCTTCCGATTTCTTTACCAGAGAACTGGGCCACAGCTACTGTACCATCCCACGAGCATGCCATCATGAGCGTGCCACAGGAAGACCAGGACAGGTCCATCACAGAGTTTGTAAATAGGTCCTTAATTACAACTAGTGGCCTCTTCAAGGACGTCGACCAGACAGAAACTGATCTATCTCGGGAACCAAGGGCTACAAAGCAGTGTCTCATCCGGCTACTTTCACTTTGGCTTTGCATAATATTTCCTGAGAATTTCTACAATCAAAATAGAGAGAGAGGTTAAACTAAAATCAAGGTTGAAAATTGAGAGTAACGCATGATGATACGCTCCGTACCACACAGACAACAGCCTTCCGATGACCAACAAAGTCCTTATCAGTTCTCCATTCCCCTCTTTCGATAATTTGAGCAGTGGGGCCACCACCATTCATAGCGTGTGCAGATACTAGGTAAAGCCCATCCGGTGACCAATCTAATCTCAGGACGTGAGTTGTACCTCCGCACTGTACGAAGGGATAAGATATTCGATATTATGTATGGCTTCATTCAAAAGCTTAAGCTTCACATAATGGAAACGATAAAGGAAGAAAGACTACCTCGAGAAAAGGATCCTGTACGCAGCACTCTAGTTCCCAATCAGACACTCTCCATATCTTCAAGGTCTTGTCGTCTGACTGCGTAGCTAAGTACTTCCCAACAGGATCCCAAGTGACTCCTTTGACTAAGCTCTGATGCCCCTTGATGGTGGTCACAATTTGTGGAAAGTTCAGTCCGTCCCAGACTATAACGGTGTTGTCGACAGAGGCTGATGCGAGATACTTATCGTCTGGGGACCAAGCCAAGTCTAGAACATCACCTGTATGACTTCTTAGCATAGAGGAGGTCTTCCATTGCTCCAGATTAGTTTTCCCGAAAGCGCTACTCTGAATTGTGGAACTCACCGCTGCTGAGTATTTTGAGGCTAATTTCCAAATTATTATCACCCTATCATCCCCTCCGGAACAGAGGAAATTCCCTGAATTGCTCCAACGTACACAGTTTACACATGCTGGAAAGTCAAAATGAAATTACTCAATTAAAGGAAAACGTCAACAAGTATACAATGTAGTTACGGTGGGAGTAAGTCAATAAAGTCATACCATTATGATGATCTAGTTGGCACAGTAACTTGGGCTCAGCGTGATCTTCATCCGGGGACAAAATTGGTTGCATATTCCATATGACAACGCGACCCACGGAATCATTTCCTGAAGAGAATAAAACAAATTAGATATCAATCATAATTACAAAGAAGTATCTTGAGTTAAACGATAAGTACCTTGACCCCCTGTAACCACTCTAGTGTCATCTGGATGAATATCAATAGAGAAAATTGGGTTTCCATCATGATGTAACCATGAAGGCTTCAAAAGTCTCATGGCAAGGAGCCTCTCCCTTTGCCGTAGTACAACTTGACTAAACTGCAACTATTTGAAAAATTATTGCACGCACTGCTGGAGTATATTAGTAATTGTTTCCAGCTAACTAAAACTTGTAAGTTATGCTGTTCTGTCGGAACAATGAAGAGTGTAACCGGTTAAGCTAAGCTGGTACAAAACTCAAGAGTACACGATTACCTAAGTCGTGGTTCTTGCTTGAATCACTCAAGTGCCTCAAGGCTCTCTCAACGGTTGGACAACCACTCACAGTCACAATGCGTTCTGTATTTTTAACACTTTTAACACCTTGTTCATGCCCATGCTCTGGAACACGATGGGAACGTGATCGATAGCGATGCATTTATAAAGTTGATTGATTACTAACTCTCCATTGTTTTCACTTTCACTGGCAAAACAAACTGCATTGAACACCAAAGGCAGACCAAAACTTGCAGTTTTTTATCAGTTAAACGTTAACTCCATCAGACTCAGCCTTCCTGTCACCCGACCCCTGAGATAATGATAAGACAGCCTTACTCACTTGCACATATTTCATTCTAAAGGGAAACATTTAAAATCATTTACATTTTAATCAACTTTACGAGCTGGTAGGCAAAAATTCAAAAAGCCGTAATTATTATTGCTTATTCTTGTTCGCGGTGTTCTTGACTGGACTGTTTGGATATGTCTTAGCATGAAATGCATAATAGTAGCGGTGGTGGTGGTCAGGTAAAAGGATGGGTATTCAATGAATGAACAGAAACTGAAATTGAAGCTACATGGTAGACACAGACAGTACACGAAGAGGGGACATGTAGACCAACTTTCCAACTTACAAGAGCAAGAATCGCATCTACATTTTGCATTTGCACTACTACACCATGATCGAGATGGTGCTGCTATGCTCATGCTGCTAGTTCGGGTTTGCTGGTAGCCTCGTTTAGTCTGATTTGAGTTTTGAATGTAGCTAGTTTACTTGCACGTGTGTAATTAACTAACTAAAGATAACGACACTTCAAAATATGCCAGAGGTGTTGAGGATTCAACCGACACCTTTGAATAATGTACATATGCAAAATCCACAAATGTCCACTAATTAATTAAGCTTTACGAACAGATGATAAATATCGAATTTAAGGATGCCGTAAAATCTAGTTTTTGTTTAATGCGGACAAACAGAAATCAAATGAATTTCTCCGGTGAATCTGGGAAATGAGATAAAAGAACATGATTCATCTAAAGCTGAACGTTTTACTTGTATTTCTCAAGCTCTCTCAAGATAACCAATAACTTCATTAAAAGTAAGAAAATGATAAATTTGTCATGATGTCATGTCAAACTTTTGACAAAAAAATTTACGCTTGTCACACTGTGACTATTATAGTTCAAATAGATTCGTACTACCGAATGGTTAATTTATGTTTTTCTTCCACTCCAAAAGACTCTATTTCCATCGGCGAGTAAATTACTCCTGAAAATCGTCAATTTTTTAAAATTCCCTAGCAACCAAATGAAAAATAAGTATAGAAAATATGAGTTCACAATTTACAGAGGCAGCAGGCTTTAAGGTTGCTGTTGTATGTTGTCAATCAATCGCAAAAACCGTTTCTAAGCTGGTTTCTCACTTTATGTTTAATCCTAAGCTTACATGTCACTTCCTGTTTACCTATTCCTACTTAATCTAATTTTCCTTTTCTATAACTTTTATAACGCACTTAATTCGGACGGTAAACAATATAAATGTTTTGGTTAAGTTAGAACAGATTTCGAATCGAATCAAAAATAATTATAGATAAGCATGCTCTGCATATTTTTCTGTTTTCTCATTGTCTCCTCCAAGAAAATTCTGTGTGTAATTGTATTGTACGTAAATATCTACTACATTACTTGTCAGCCATACCTTCTCACGTAAATCTGGTCTGGTGTTAACTCTGTAGTAAATACCTATGTTATGTTGCTATGATGGTACTTGACTTTGGTCACTTATGTAATCCGTGTACTTCGTACATGTCTAGGATTTCATCAGGTGTAACTGCGCCATCCTCGTCATATGAGAAGTTGAGAATTTCAACTTTGCTACAGGCAGAGAATTATTCTCTGGTGTTAAATCAAAAAATTCGCATAATCTTTCTAAACTCTACCTTTCTCAATTATTTTTGTCATTGTAGTGTCCTCCGTAATTATTTACGTTATAATTTGAGCATTTTTGCCAGTATTTTGTTTTGTTTTGGAGGTAGTCTAACTCGCATACTGCGCTCTTCCTCTCGATAATTGATCGAGGTCAGTCAGAACGTTTAGTCCTATATAGGTCATATAGGCCAGAACTATTTTTCTGATTAAAATTCTACCGATGGATGCTATGCTAATAATCTGGATAATTAACTAATCTTAAAATATATCTTCATTGTTAAAGATTTTGGTCTGTGGACGTAACGGTGTTTAAGGGAGGTGTCTCCTTCCAGTCCTTCCAACAAACCTTGGAGGAAGAGCTAGTCACTAGTGACTGGGTCGCTACCCGTACAAAACGAACATATCCTGTGATAACTAAAACTGTTACCAGTTTACTGCCTACTGCGCAAATTTGATATTTGGCGTAGTAAAAAGTTCACTAGTTAATTTAAACATTTTATTCATTCACTTCGTATAATAACGAAAGTGAGTGATTGACTGAATCCAGCCCAAGGGCTACCCTTTCTTTCAACTTTTTTTTGCTCGGTACATTAAAATTATGAATATTAAATTTAAATAAATGATGAATGATGTATAGTGTTTTGCTTGGTTAAATTTACAGTACAAAAAACTTTCGAGGAGGAACTAAATTATAACATAATTGTGTAATTTGTCGGGTGCAGCAACAGTCCAACTGGACAACAACTCAACTTTCTTCGTCGTCTTACACCTTTCACTTCGATCTTTCCAAACAAAAAGTTTAATTTTTTGATTTAACTGAGAATCATGGCCCACTGTTAAAGACAAAATATGAAGTGTTTACAGCTGCGGTGTGTGACTCCCGTTTGGAACGGGCAACACTCGCTTTCAGTGATTGTTCCTAGAACGTTTCATGACCGACGATCCCGAAAAATACTTCAAGATGGACAAGAAAAATTCGTTTCCTTTTGCTGCCAACACCAACAAGACTCTTACACTCGATAACAACACTAAGGCAGTCGTTTATACTAGACAAGGTAATCACAATCACTGATTAAAAATTTTGAAGAAAGTTATCCACGAGTATACGTTCCTTACAAATGGGAGCGATGACATCAAAGTCATTTGAACACTTCACATTATACTGCTTTCTTGCCTCTACCGCTACATGCTTGCATACTTTCTATGCCACGCTGGGGTACGATACCACCAAATAGCATTGCTTCTTTACCAAAGCTATGAGTGCGCTGGAGATGCTTTATCATTCCAGTGTAATTAGTTCTTTGGAATATTAGTTATACCTCCATTTATAGACTTGTTTAGGATGATTCCATTCCTAGATAAGCAGAGCCTGTGAGGTACATAACAATCCTTTTTACAAACAAAAAATCTTTCAATAACAAAAATAAAAATGCTTTCTGTAGGCCAGTATGTAAGTACCAGGGTTGTGTAATCCATCATTTATGTAATCAGGTTAAGGATTAATGACTAAATGATGAAAAGCTAATTCCGGGCATGATTAAATTAAGGGTTAAATACAATTATTAGTACCATTCAGATTTGGATCAATAGTTGAAGGCCAGATTAAAATTATACAATTTATTGTGCATAAAAGGGAGATACAGTAAGCTTAATGGGAAGGGCCAATCTACGTTATTTTGGGTACCTGAAAAGCAATAAATAGGATATACTGCATTTCCATAAGCACGGTTAGCATTATAAATGAGCAGGATATTACCTTTCCTCCATTTTCTTGAAACCTTGAGTCAACCCAAATTGATTAGTCCGATATTTCCGGATTAAGAAGAGGTTAAGCAATGAAAAATAAGATTAATCACTGATTAAATCGCATGAAAATTAGCAGGCTTCCAGATTAATGACTAAAGATTACTCAGTATTTTCAAGGATCAGATAAATGATTAGTAGATTAATTAATGATTAATCTAATCAGATGAAACTAACTTAAATAATTAATGATTACGCAACTCTGAACCGCTGAACCCCACTAAAAACAAAATAACAGGATTAATCAAAAACCGCAGATTTTTACTGCCTGGACTGCACCTGTATGAGCAAATATTCAGAGCAAGTAAAATATTTTGAAACAGAACTGAAGTATTTTTTTACTTGATAAGTTGAAAACCGTAGCTGCAAACTTTCTTTTAATAATTCCGGTATGTACCTTTATAATAATATAAACTTGTTGATGATAGTGTGAAAAGCAGGTGTTTCTCGAAGAAATCAAATGCTTTGTTCAGGCAGCATGAAGGGATGAATTCTGTTGGTTTGTGTTTGTGGGGTTACTTGCAAAATTATATTATGGATTTTATGGTATGGAATATGGATAATTAATTAATTAATTATGCTTTCAAAGTGGTCTTCATTATTAGTATACTATGCAGTTTATAAGCTTTCAATAGAGTTCAACCATACGCTATGTATTCTTATGAATATTTCTGAATTGACGAATAAGGGAATTTTGTTGGCGATGAACCAAAGTTATACCTCACTTGGTACTTTTAATTAAAATTAATGAGTCACATGACGTTACTGGGGAAACTGATCCTCAATATGTCATAATATATTTACTGTCCAGACAACGACTACCATTTGGGTTTTCAAAATATCGCGGTGTATTCCAGTTCTGATGAAAGGAATGAACTGTCAGATGCAAAGTTTTGGACGCATGATGAAATCATGATTTATTTCATTAAATTTAACCCAATTTAAAATAGACAGAATTAAGTTTTCAAAATTACCACGTCACCTCGTTTCACGTTTCAAAACGAAACGACTCGCAGCATATAGGCAAGTCTAAATAAGCAATTCTCCATAAATGTTTGATGTAGTTTCAAAGGGAAGGAAAGCTTACTGTTGCATGTCTGTTTGATGTGTCGCGCGAAATTTCAAACTCAAATTCATATGATAATGATAGCCTTATTAAATTAACAACCTGTTATTGCAGCTGTAGAGAGGTGGTTATTAGTGCAATTTTGCAAATCTCTTTTAATTATTAAGTATCTATCTGCATGTAAATAGTCCAGAGTAATTACTTTTACAGAATTAGTGCTTTAAATTGAACATTACCAATTCATCTATCAAGTTTAGAAATATTTGGCTTCCACAACACTCCACAATTATTACCAATAAAATTTATTAACTTTAAGTTCAGATTAAATAAGCTTGTCATTCATCGAAAAGTAAATTTGCAAAGTTTGTTCCGAACAATGGAGAAAGATAGGAAGGTCGATTCCCCTCGAAGCAAAAAGAATGGCAGTGATAACCAAAGTAATAAAAATGTTTGTCCAACCTCAGATGGAACACCGGGATCTCAATTATCAAAAGTGCAACAAAGAACTCCATCCCGCTTCCGGGGAAGTGCATCCGGCGGGAGTGGAAACAATGTGCGTAGTGAATCCAACAGTCGTACTAAACAATGTGTATCAAAGGGGAGAGGAAACTTCGACAAGAGGGGAAAGGCTAAGGGTGGATCGTCTACTGCTTCCGAAGCGGTTTGTTAAGCATAACACTTAAGACTTTAAGTAGTAACTATGGAAACTTTTGTAAATTTTTGATTTAATTACAGGTAGCGAAAGCCCCTATATGTTTACAGTCACCAGGAGGGAAGAAACAGCAAAACTTGGATGACCTGTGGGGCTTCCATTTTGCTCCGCGAAGCAACCGTGAGTTTGCAAGTAATACACGTCCGAATCCTCCGGGTGGAGGGTATTGGCGACACAACCACTTGGCAGGGCCTAATCGGGCGAAGTATGCTAAGGACTACTTGCTGGCGAAGTAAGTACAAAGAAGTTATATGAATTGATGTAGGAGGATTTTTGTAATTTGGAATTGATTGCAGTTGCCAGTTTCTTGTGCGCTTGGGAGAGGATTATACGGTTTACTTAGCAGATCCCAATTTGCTGGTTACTTGGGACCTTATCGAACAAGTTGTAAGCCTTCCATCGTATCTATATGCAATCAAATTTAGTTTTTTCATAAATTATCATATTATTAAACGGTTTGTGGTTTGAATTGATAGCGTATACGATTCGATGGAGAAATGCCAAAGTGTCCGATATGTCTGGACTTCCCGGTAGCGGCAAAGATTACCAAGTGTGGACATATTTACTGCTGGTCTTGCTTTCTACATTATTTGGCCCTGTCGGACAACAAAGTCCGAACCTGTCCAATTTGTTACGAGCCGGTGAGCAAGAAAGATTTGAAGAGCGTCTTGCTCCTTCCTCAAGAGGAAATCCAGGTGAAGACCAAGATCGATATGAGGCTAATGGTACGCTTGAAGGATTCATTGATAGCCTGTCCTTTCGAAAAGTTTCCTGGGTGGGAGACCAAGTTCTGCAAGATTCTTCAGATCGCTCCAGAGGCTGTAAGCAAGACACTGTCGAATATTCAGTTGTTATTGATTTTAGGAAATGATTACTAACAAGTTCTTTTCGGGTTTAGATTGTGTACAATATACTGAACAATGAGCGAGCTGAGCTGGACTTTGCATTTTGTACGGACCCTAACGCGCCAGAAGTATGCTTCATTCAAGAGGCTTTACAGGAACTTGATGCGCGTGAAGTCGCGCAGACTGTGAAACAAGTGGAATTTCCTGGAATCGACCTCTCCTCCAATGGTTTGTTTCCACCGGATGTGGTGTTTCCAAAGTGTGAGGCAAAAAGTGGGGAGGGAGCTGGAGGGATGATGGATGGTGAAGCTGGTGAGGAACCAGTAGAGACAAAAAAAGACAACTCGAAGCAAAAGACACGTACCGAGAGTGTGAGTAGCAATTCTAGTATTGGAGGTGGATTAGATGATGCCATCCAGGCAGTGAACAAGCAGATTGAAGGACATGAGCATTGCTACTTTTACCAGAGTAAACAATTGTCAAAATTATAAATTGACTATTCCCTCCCTGGTATTGATATCATAAACGTAACATTATTTATTTATTTTTTAATTTAACGTACATTTCAGTTTCTGACGGTCGGAATGTCTTCTTGCACCCAATGAACATGGCCATGCTCTGGAGGGAGCTTGGACCTGACCCCGAGAGGTGGCCGCAACTCCTTACCTTCGAGGTAATCGACATCGAGTCCAAATCCGCCACTGATGAAATGCGCAAGAGGATGAAGCTCGTCCGTCACCTCCCGAAGAACGCGCCCGTGGACTTGGTCGAAGTCAGTATGGAGGAGTGGGGCATAAGTCCAGAAATTTACAAGGATTTCTCCACACAGATCAAACAGCGCGAGCAAAGACGCAAGAACAGGGCCAAGGAGGAACGCATCTTTGAAAAGAAGCAGAAAGAGCGAGATGAAATGGAGATGAACAAGTTGCGGCAGATGCCCATGGTAAAAGGATCTGTCAATTTTAAAATATGTAACGGGATGGAAATTTGAAATATTTTGGATTGCTTCATGTTCGTTCATATTGTAGATCGCATCACCCCAGGAGTTTCCAGCGTTTGCCTTTGCTGCAGACTCTTTTGGCCCTGGATTGACTACATTTCCGGAGGAAGTGCTGGGCCCCGATGGTGCTATTGAACCCGATGGGGAAAACCACTCCGACGCAAATCTATCTGTGGATGCGTATTCTGCTACTTCTTCCTTCGCACAGGTTCGATTCTTTGTTGACCTTTAAGTATTTGTCGAGCTCAATGCATGATGACGTATGAGGTATTCTTAAATTTTCAAAAAAGATCGCTGGCAAAGCTCCCATCAAAAGAAGTCCAACCATACCATTAGCAACACGAAGCGTTTGGGGCAGTGCTTCAGTCACATCCATATCTAGACAATCGGATAGCAGCGAGAATGACGGGGAGGATTACACTCCAGTGCCTAACTACCGCGCCAGTGTATCCGACGCGATTGAAAGAGCCATGGCTGGTCTTGCTCTGAAGAACGAAGCCCCAGAGCCAGAACGCGTGACCTCGCCTCAGGCAGGCAACAAGAAAAAGAAGAATAAGAAAGGAACGGTCCTCTTCGCTACTGGAATGGGGCCGTTTAACTAAACTACCTAACTATAGTCCATTACCAAACACTTAAACACTTAATTTCATTTGAACTTCTGGACGCAAGTCTTCATATTTCAAGGGGGAGTATACTATCACTTATTTTCATTTATTTTATTCAGTTTATCTGTATACTAGATAATTCAAAATTTTCAGTGCTACATTCTTCTAAAAGAAGAATTTATTTCTAAAAATATGATTTAAGGGGGAGGGGAGTTAAGCAAAACTTTATCACGCTCAAAATTTAATGTTCGACTGAAGATCTACCCAAGTGCACTACACAGGCTCGTATCCTCCCCTTAATTGAAGCGTAATAAACACTTGGAGTGAAGTAAACTCCTTATCCAGTTTTGAGTCAGTATGGCATAAAAAAGGTGAAAAAATGCACCTCTTCAATTTAATAAACCTGTTATATTATGTTATTGTACATGAGAGTACATGTCTAATCATTTCTCCTGTATTCCAATTTTCAAAATAGCCTTTAATTCATTCAGTTTAAATCTGGGATAAAATAAAAGCTTTCGTAATGAGCATTAATATTAAGTTGTTGTTGTTATTTTTTCGAAGCATGACGATGATAAGTCTTTCTGAGCAATGCTTTTACAAAAACAGCAAAGCTTTCTGTGGTCTTTGTTTCACGTCAGTATTGAAATGGATGTAATTTGAAAAACCATAGAGTAACATCAGCAACGCGCGAACACCAATATGCTGCATCATTACAGGATGACAAGACGAAATGAAAGCATTACTCTGAGCACTCTGAATAAGCTGCGAGTTTAAGGAGCAAATAATTTATTAAATTAACGTAGATAAAAATTACTGATTTATTTAACAGTGTCGTGCTAACGGTTTATCGATATTTAAGGGTGGGAAAATTTCAAGACATTTTTATTTGAAATAATCCAGTCTCGAAAGTTGAGACTTGTTTTGAATTTAGATTTCGAGCTATTAAATTACTACTTGAAAGATGGTACGAGACGTTAGTAATTATCTACGGAACAAGGAGAGAACTGCGGATTCTGCGATGGCGGAAAAATGGGCGAAACTTGATGAGCTCCATTCTAAACGTCTTTGGCATCAGTTGACCATACAGTTGTTGACTTTTGTAAAGGAACCGGAACTACAAAAGAATAGGGGTTTAGTGGATCTATATGAAAATTTTATCCAAGAATTTGAACTTCGGTATGGGAAAGATATAATTAACTTTTCAACGATTATACCTCCAATTCTTAACATGTTTACCGTGTTCTGGCACAAAATCAACGAGAAACGTTTGTATTAATTATGAATGTTATAGTTAACTTTACTTGTTTGTAGACTCGTTTACTTTGGTTTTTCATGAATAATTATGACATTTTGGTGTTGGGTTGTCAGAATGCTTAAAAAAGAACACAACTTTTAAATGAATGCAATGGTAAACTTACTCAACTTGTATGTTCTCGGCTTTAAGGCTATGCTCTAACACCTATGCAAATTGTATGATTTGTGCGACATTGTAATGAAAATAATCAGGCTTGGAGACTTAATGACAATCTGTCTACATATTTGTAAGATGTGACAGTTTATTTTAATAATTCATAGTGTTGATAAAAATTGTCAGTTTGACATTTGGTTGATTGTTTTTGTTTAAACCTTCGTAAGTAAAAAAAATATGGATATTTTTCAGTTAAGAAATTTTAAAAACTTATTTGCACAAAAGCAGTTATTCAAAGTCATTAAGTTTTGTTTCCGACCAAAAGCCTGTCGCACTCATCGTCAGTGATTTTGTGCCTGAATATTGGCTTGTTTTTTAATTAATTGAGATGCTATAGAGAAATGTAGTTCATAATGGTTCAATTTAAATTTACTCGTAGAATCAAGACCTTATCGTACATGGAACTATGTGTAAAAATAGTAGCACAATATGATAACCCAGAGGAGGCTTTTAAGTTTCTCGATAACTGTGAAAAGCGCGTTAGTGCAGATCCCATTGCACTTGCTTTATGCAAAATCACAAGGGGCAAGATAAAGCTTGAGAAACAACATGACGTTGCTGGAATGAAGGTATACAGTGTACGGTCGGAGGTCATTGACCTTCCAAGGGATGACAGAAATAATATCATAAGTTTCTACGAATTATGAACGAATGGATGCTAAATGAGAAATGACTTTGTTGATTAGGCAATACTTGAGGAAGTAGACGAGATTCTGAAACAAACTGACGGGATCTCAGAGGTCCACGGACGCTTCTACTTACTCCAAAGCAAGTTTTTCTTGGATCAAGGAAATCTGAACGAATATTACAAAAGCGCATTGAAGTTTTTAGGATGCACTCCACTCCAAAATCTGCCGCTGGCGGAGCAACAGGATCATGCGAAAAACCTGGCAGTGTCTTCATTAGTTGCGGAGGGCATTTATAACTTTGGAGAGCTGGTAATTTCAAAACCTCCTACTCGTTTTGAGTTTTTGGCTGCTTAATTAATACAGTTTGTTTTGCAGCTAGCGCATCCGGTTCTGGATTCTTTGAAAAGGACACAGGACGAATGGCTCGTACATCTTATGAGGGCATTTAATCACGGAGATGTCACCGAATTCGAGAATTTGAGGAAGAAGTGGGCCGCACACAAACTTCTCCTTGCTAATGAAGATAAACTACGTACAAAAGTCACTCTGTTGGCAATTATGGAGGTGAGCCATAATAATGGCATAATTTAGTGTTAATTTTTACTCGAAAAAAATGATAGTAAAAGCTTAAATGTTCTTGTGAATAGATGACATTCCGACGGTCTGCGACTGAGCGACAGGTTTCCTTTGAAGATGTTGCTGCAGCAACGAAACTTCCTTTGGAAAAGGTAGAGCTTTACGTAATGAAGGCCATTGCCAAAGGGCTCATTGTTGGCAAGATTGACGAAGTAGGAAGGAAGATCGTCATGACTTGGGTACAGCCTAGAGTCCTCGATACAAATCAGGTATTGTTTAAACTTTAGAAATATTCGCCAGAACCTAAACTATGAACCTATGTAACTCTGACTTTTTTTATGATTTTTTTTCAGATTGGAACGATGATCACCCGACTTGACGAATGGCAAAAAGATCTAAACAAAGCTCAAGACATGATGAAGCGGGACGCCTCCGATATTTTGCTTTAGATTTCTTTAAGTTTTTTTCTTTAAACCAAAATACGTATTTTACCCTTAATACACCCAACTCAAAAGTGTCAGGTTTGTTATGGCTCACACCGGGAACGGGAAATCTACCTAAGGATTTTTGCCTCGCGGAACTATGCATTTATGGAAATTTGCCTTTAGGGAATTTCGCCATTATGGAAATTTAACTTCCTTGACCTCCAAAAATATGAAAATTTTAAATTAATCTGTGGATAATTGCATTAATTTTAAACTTTGTGCTGCTTAAAATATTTGTGTAACTACCACATTCAATGCCATATTCTCTTATTATCCTATTTTCTAGACTCCAATTTTATTCCAGTAACATGAAAAGAAAAAATGAATCCAAAACAATATTCCGCAAAACCCAAAGTCAATGAGGGAATTGTACATGATGGCAAAAGTCCGCGAAGGCAACAAAATTCTCTAACGGCAAAAATCCTCAAATGCAATATTCCTTAATGGCGAAGTACCCTTAAGGTAAATTTCCAT
>JAANSQ010000140.1:0-38883 GCA_036850885.1 Lepidocyrtinus dapeste
TTTTTTTTTGTAGATTGCCTATTCAAACTATGTCCTCCTATGAGATACTCTGCTCAACAACAGTATTGGCACGCTTCCAGAACTAATATCACACAAAGGACACCAGAAGAAGCTGTGCTTATCAGAAGTCTTCATGTTAGAATTATATAAATATTTTTTAATAAAGATTTGGATGTGATTGACGAAACAGAATTAATGTGGAATGTAGCAACGTAAATATACTATCTTGATTTTTAGCATGCAGCAGAGCTGGAAAAGGCGCAAAATGAAAAAGATTCTTCGAAAAAAATCGGAAGTTCATTAGGCTACGGAAATATTGTCCAACTTTTGCATATGAAGTCAAATAAGTACCTAACTGTGAATCGAAGAATACCCGCAAAATCCGATAAACTTGCTATGCGTGTCTACTTAGATAGGAATGGGAACGAGTATTCATGGTTCTTAATCTCTCCCTATTTCAAACATCGAGCACAAGGTAACACTATCATAAACCAAAGTACCTATTTATTTTATAAAATGATATTTTGGCGGTGTTACGCATCTTCCCCTGTATATTTCTAATGATCAGGTGATCCTGTTGTTGCTGGCGACAAGGTGATTCTTACAGCTCTAGGAAGTTCTGCTCAATGTCTACACGCTTCCAACGAATGTTTGAGTAGTGACGATGATCAAATTTCATACGAGGTGAATAGCTTTAAGCTTATACATGATACCAATTGAAGTAGGTACCAATTGCGGGAGATGCTTATGAATGGATTTAAAAAAAAAAATCCCAGGTAAACTTTTCGTCTGAAAGGAAACCATGGAGATTGGTGCTGTTTCTAAATTTTACGGAGAACATTCCAGGAATTCTGAAGGGAGGGGATGTGGTGCGATTGTTTCATAAAAATGAAGAAAGGTTTTTGACTCTTGACGTATACGAAAATAGGCAATATGTTTTTCTTCGTAAAACACAAAGAGCCACTGCTACATCTGCCACTTCCAGTAAGGCTTTGTGGGAGGTGGAGGTAAAAGTTAAAGACAAATCATTGCACTTGTACAATTAACTCTTTCTTTTAGGAATTGCACCACGGACGCTTTAATGTATGCTGGAATAATTTAATTAAAGGTATTGCATCAAGAGCCTTGTAGATCCGGGGCGGGATACTGGAGCTCAATTTACAGACTGAAACACATGGCCACTGGGTTATATGTCTCTTGTACAATAGATGATACTGGTGAGAACACGTCAGATTTTAGTGGCAATAGCTCATGGCGTCTGTCAGAAATAAAATTGTCGAACCGTACGGTGTATACAGAGCGGCAAGGAGATTGTTACATGATAGCTCCATCAGAGCTACAGGATAGGGCTACGCTTTTTGAGTTTTGTCCCACTGCTGCGGAAGCAGAAACGTCGGTAGTGCCGGAGTCTTCCTACATCAGGCTTCGACATTACCGAACAGAGACTTGGGTCAGGGCTACTGATAAGACTATTGATAAAAATGCAAAACAACCTGTGATGGCGAAGGTACTCCAATAAAAATATTTAAGCATTCTAATTGACTAACAAAAGTATTAAAATGACGGCACCACTTTTTTAAGATTGGAAGTGCCCCCAGACGCAGGGACGAAGATGTATTCCAAGTTGTTCCAGTGTCTCCACTTGAAGTACGAGATTTGGACTTTGTCAACGATGTCTGTGATGTTCTCAAAGATTTCTTGGAGAAAATGAAGAAAGACGCTTTAAAAATGGAGGACAGGAGGTAATTTTTTAAAGTAAAAGTTACGAATTTCACATTTTTCAGTTGTGCTTAGTTACTCTAACTTTCTAAATTTTGTATAGAAAAATATGCCATGTTCTCAAAGAAGTCATTTTCTTTATAACCGATTCCGACGCTCACCACCAGAACATTGACCCGCTGGATTTCCCCCTAGATAATGTTAACCGAGATCGTCAGAAATTACTTCGAGAACAGTTCTTGTTGAAGTTGGTGTTTGATATTCTTCAGGTATGAAGGAATAAGCAACAAATAATTTATCCGAATTCCAACGATAAGATTGTCTTTTTGTTTTATCCTCTTAAATGATTGTTTATAGACGCCTCAGGATGAAACTACCGGGAGCTTAGTGCCTGCTTTCCAGGAGAAAGACGGAACTGTTCAGTCTAAATGGAAGTATATTTTCCGCTTGTGCTACAGAGTCATTTGCCTAAGTCAAGAAAAGTACAGGAAGAATCAGGTATGTGGCGCAAGTGTCACCTTACGTGGCTTAGCGTAGATTATATCATTTTGACAGTTTGCCCCAAAAATTTTAGCATTTTTACTGTGCGATTTTTGCAGGAGTACATTGCCAAGCGATTTGGCTTCATGCAGAAACAAATTGGACTGGATATACACGCAGAAGAAACGATTACCGCCTTGGTTCACAACAATAGAAAACTTCTGGAGCAACATATTACCGAAAACGAAGTTAAAACGTTTGTTCGTTTACTTAGAACAAATATTAACAAATGGGACTACAGGTTTCTAGATCATCTTTCGGATATTTGCGTTTCCAACAAATTGGGAATTCCCAGCATGCAAGAAATCATTTGCAAAGTTTTACTGGAAGATGAAAATGGTTCTGCGCTGTTAGATGTTCGGTGAGTTTTCGATTTAATTTATGATGATAGAAAGCTGAAATTTTAAATAAAATGATTTTATTTTAGCACTGATAACATCACCTCCATAAAAGGCTTCCGATATATAGACACTAATCCTATTTTGTCAGGAGAAATTTTTCTTTATAGGAACGGATCAATGGTTAGAAACTAATTATATTCCTGTCTATACTGTTTAATCCAACTATGAATAATTTCCAGAATAATTGAGCCTATGATTTTTTATGACAGCTAAAAGGAATCCTTGAGCTAGCAATGAAAGCTAGTTTGGGTTTCTGGGAAGATGCAGCCATTCTCAAATATTACTGTCACCAGTTAGACTTGTATTCGAACATGTGTTTAGGTCGCCAAGGTCATGCCACCACCCAGTTAAAAGAGAAACTTGACATGAACATTCTTCTTCAGTATGTAATTAATAATCTTAAATTGATTAATTAATTAATTAAAATTTTATTTAAAACACGGCAACTTATATTCTAGGTGTATGTCATCGGAGTCTCTACCTTTTGAGCTGAGGATATCATGTTGTCGTCTAGCTCGGAATCTTCATGTTGATGTAGAGCCACAAAAGGAAGAGAAGAAGGTTACTCTGAGTCGTCAATGGTGGGACTCTCCACGTCTTAGTATTGAAGAGTGAGCTATAATTTGCATAAATTTGGCCTACTCGCGTTTAACCAACCCTACTAAAGTTGGCTAATTCGATAATTCTTTTTCCATTAGATATGATCGACATCAGGCTCAACGGAAACACGCCCAATTCCAAATGTTTCTACCCACTTTGCAGTTTATCAGAAAATATCTAGAAGAGGTTTCCAAAGAGTCACATTTCAAAAGCACTTTGCAAAATAAGCTATCTGTTGAGGTCAGTGAATATTAAAACAAATTAATTCGAAAATAACAGTTTGATTAATATTAAAAAACGATATTTCTTTAATCTATTTAAGATTTTAAAGCTAGCCAAGGAGTTTGCTCGATTCGGCTTCTATGGAATAGATGCGTTCAATCAACTTCGCAAAATACTTTTAACCATTTTAGCTTCGCTGTCCAGGGAAGCTATTATGCAACCTACTGCAAGTAAGTTTAATTAGAAGAACTATTGAAGCAATAGCTAGAGAAAGTAGAGAGGCAGCTTTGCTAAAATACATACTATTTAGAAAATCAAGTTTTGAAGACAAACTTTAATCATTTCCTGGAAAATTATTGACGTTTAAAGTATTTTCAATGCATGACCGATGAAAACTATGTATGCAGAACTTGTTAATTAATATACATTTAATGAAGTTAGTTATCTAAAGATATAATTGCATACTTTTCTGAAAGTCATTCAGAACTTTTATCACCTAAGCGGTCCGGCTACCCTCTACTTGAGACACTCAGGTAGATTAACGCTTACCACACTCTTATTCGAATTTGTTTAGGAGTGGTAAAATAAATCAAAAGACAATAATATAAGAAATTTTAGACTGGGGTGCGTTCAGTAAGACTAATACAGGGATACCGCGTTGTGAGGCTTGTTTAGAGAGATTAATTGTCCGAATGTCTGTAGCCTGCAAGGTTAGAGAGACAGGCTGAGATTGAAGCTTGGAAGGGAGGTGGTCTTGTTTGCACCTAGAGAAAACAAATATATGTATAAATGATTTTTATGAATATTAATTGACAGTACTGGCATAAATCCTGTTTCATTCATTGGAATTATAATTTTATTTGCCCCTAGCTCTTTTTGTATTGATTGAAATTGACCATTATTGTACTTTCCACAAATAGCAGCGCAATAGATTTCGAAGAATAACGGACATTAAAAAATCATTTGGCTTTGTTTCGGACGGGCAGTTTCGTTATGATTAATTTTCTAAATAATTCTTGTATAGTTGAGCATGCCAAATCAGCGGATGTGGTGAGTAACGAACATCAACGCAAGGCTAGACTAGCTAAGGAAGAAAACAGTGCAGCATTGCTTGATATGAAAGTAAATATTCTGGAAATTTACGAGGTAATTTAGGTCTTAACCTTTTTTATTTAAGGTGGGATTGGTTGCCTTTTCGTTTAGATAAATTTCTTTTTACTTTTAGCATATTCACGAAGTAATTTTGGATTTCCGCCTTACTCACTTGTTATCCTCATTCAATGCGTATGAGAAGGAAGGCCACAAAATTTCAGAAATGGACTTGGATCTGTTTACTCACTACTTTGACAAAGCTGTAGAGCTTTGGTAACAGATAACTTAGACTTTAAATTTAGTTTACCCTAAATTTTTTAGAATCAATTTTAAGGGATCAATTTTGATTTTCAGTGACGATGACTCCAACTTTCTCCGACTCTTGTTGTACAATGTGACTAGTACTCATTATCCACTTGTGAAGAGCGCTATACATCTGCTCATGTCCACATTCAACCAGAGAAGGAGACTATTTCATGCATTGGAAAAGGTATACAAAAGTGAAAAAAATTGAAGAGGATTTGCCTTTTCCAAATGATTTAAGTATGGGGACTGATGAACTGATTTCTATATTATTACAGACTCAAATTTTGAGTAGCGAAAATGATGCAAACGTGCTGGGCAAGATTAAGGACCATTTGCTGAGTATCTCCAAGGCAGTGAAGGAGGTAAAAACTAGGCGGATTAATGAAGACAGAAGGAAGAAATATAAAGAGGCAAAGACACAGGTAGGTTTAGCCGGAGGGACTGTTAAAGCTTTGTCTCGTGTGTTAAATAATCAACTAACTATGTGAATCATTTGCTCGTAGATTCAATTCCGAAGTACGGACGAGACCATGGAGGATGGCGCGGAGAACTATGCGGCGGACGAAAACTCCCCGAATAGCTCCCAAATCAGAGAAGACCAAGGCTCTCCGTCACCAATGAAACATATAAGTTTCCTTTCACGAACCTCCTCGCACAAGTATCCCCTGGAGAAACATTTGTCTACAATTTCGGAAGTCTTGCAGAAAATGATAAGACTCTGTATAAACTTGAATTCGGATGGGAGTCAAACCCCAAACCGCCAGAATCAGCATTTACTTAGGGAACATAAAGTAGAAGAAGTGATCATTGATGTCTTCAAGCTGCTCCGAGATTGCAAAGATGATTGGCACTATGGGTTGATGCAAGAGATAAGCATGTTCTTCCAGACATATTGCATGCAGAACGGTGATAACCAACTCATCATGGCTAATCATATCATGGAAGATTTTAAATACGTTCTGGAGGGGGAAGTGAGTCAGTCTACAGAAAGTAAACTTCTAAATTATAGTCAGATTTTCTTTAATTTTTTTTTATTCATTTGGACTTTAGGCTTGGGCTGGCGAGGCGCGTGCCATTCGAGCAATTTACGAGGATAATATAAGTTTATGTGCTAGTGTGCCTGACAAACTCATCCAACATTTTGTTCAGAGGGTCTTCCCGAAGCATTCTGAGCCTTACCATGATTCCATTTCTGATTACCTTATTGCCCTTCAAACAGTCGTCTGTCCGAAACAGTGCATAGTCCGAAGAAACCAGGAATCTGTGGTTTATCAGGTACGTCTCACATTCCCTCGAATAGTTTATATTTATATTAATCCTAGCTCAAAACTCACCCAAAAAAATTACTGTGTTAGCTGGCCATTTTCCACGATGAGCTTTCCAATTACTTGGGTTTTACGAATCTCGAGAAGAGCAGAGAGTACTCACAAGTGTTCCGCTTTTCCAGCAAGATTGAACGTTTTAGGTAAAACTTTGAAACATTGAAAGAACTTTTAATTAAGTATGCTTAATTTGCTTGTCTCTTAAAATTATTCGTAGGTTCCACATCGAATTGGTGAAGCTCCTTTCGTATTGCACGATTGGGAAAAATGTTTACACAGAGTCAATGTGTCAGTCATTGCTCCCATTGGATCGTATTGTTACGGTGCTGTGCAGTGTGGAGTATCCAGTGGAAGTGAGTGAATTAGTCTAATCCTTGGAATATTTTTTCAAAAAGGGATTTTAAGAATTTCACGTAAATTTTGACATTTTGTGTTGACCTGAGGCTGCTAGGTTTATAATACATGGTATTCATTAATTTCGTGGGGCTTAGGTGAAAGAGGCTTACGTGATGTTTCTCCTGCATGCCTTCCTAGTGACTGAGGTTGATGTGCGTAGTGTCTACAGCTCGAATAGGTTGTGGATGGTGTTTGACAAGCACTTTCTCCCCGAAATCTTGAACATTGTGAATGCTCCTGTGGCGGAAGCTGAAGCGGATTATAGAAGTCAGAGTTACGTCACTGAAGGGATTATTCCAATTTTGCAGATATTTTTTGAAAGAATTCTGTCCCATACGCCAACTGTCATATTGGTAAGTAGTAAGGATCTAAGGGGTCCATTAAATTTTACTTTTCAGAATTTTGTTTTCTCTAATGGACTTAAGTAATTATAGTAAATAAGTATAAGTTTGAGGTCACCCGTGATTTTGCAGGGACATAAGGATTTGTTTATAAATTTGCTCAAAGCTATTTATCGGCTCACTCATACCAAGTGGATTCACCCGACGAAGCTTTACAGCGCTCAGAAGTGCCTCAATATTTTGTATAAAGCTGGTACTCACAATTTTCTCAAAATTACATGAACTTTAATTCCTTTTTAAGATTACAAAGAGGTTTTGTACGTGCTGAAAACTCCAAAAGATTTATATTACTTGGCAGCAACCACTCAGCCCATTTACCTCCCATCATATTTGTCCAACGAGGTGGAGAAAAACTCTAAGAATTTTATTAACGAGGTGCATAGAAGGGCAAGATGGATTTCTATGATGAATTTAGAAGAGTCTAAGCCTCTGAGGAAGGAAGTAAGGAAATATTTAGTTGGATCATAAGCCAAAGTACTCCAAGCCTGTCTAACTGGCTTTTTTTGGAATTTTACATTTTTTTTATCAAAGTTTGTACTTTTACAGACGCGTGTGGATTCGAATGAAGTGACTTTGGAGATACAACACTTGATTCGAAGGGTGAAACCTTCAGTAGATGATATGATTTGTGGGGAATGCACTGCTCTCACGGATGTACTCTGCAGGGCAGAAGGGTTGTTTCCTAAGGCTACGTTAGCATATTCACTATGCCAGGGTGGCAAGCTCATCGAAAAGTAATTATTTCGAAAACAAGAACAGATTCTGAATTTTAAAGAAAGTCATGAATTCAAGTTTCCTTCCCCAATTTAGATTTATCTCACATGCTGAGAAGTTGGCAGATGAAGGCGCCAGTAAATTATGTGTACAGATCTTGGGCGTTCTTCAAGACCTTTTAGAGCGGCGGAAAGTTAGAACTGACAAGGTTAGTAGAACTTGAGGTTGTCAACGGAAAACACGTTACGAAGAAATATTCTTTAACCCTGATTTTGTTTTAGGGTAGGGAAATTCATGAAGCGTTGCTGGACAAGTATCTAAAAAAGAGCAAAACGTCTTCGTCTTTCTTTTCCCATCTCAGTACAAAAAATAAGGACCAAGCGAGCAACTCTTGTAAGTTCAAGGGGAAAAACGAGTAATAATTAAACGAGATATTTTTTTAAAAGTTGCATAAAGTATTTCCTAAATTAACTCTTTCAGGGCAAGGAAAGTTGTCTGGGGAACCGCATGATATTCTTGATCAGTTGGGGGCGTCTAGACTTGTGGTTGAGCTTCTTACTAAAGTGGATAAGGTTCCTGATGTCTTGCAACAGTCTATTAATTTAGGAATTTCCCTGTTAAGTGGAGAGACTGTAGAGCTACAAAAGAGCTTTTATGTTAATCTCTCATCTTGCTCAAAAAGTCACATTTTCACTAAGGTCTATACAAACTTTATGGTTGAAATTTATAAATTATTTAGAATTTCTCATTTCTACTGAGAAAGTGACTGATGTTTAGTTTGCTTCTGTGGTTTTACCAGGTCCTATACGATATTCTTCGGGAAGTTGGCGAGGACTTGAGGGCAGTGGCAAAGACTAAAATTAGTGATATGGCTAGGGGCGAGTCCAAGTCTCATGTGTCGCAAAGCACCCTCTCAAAAATTGATGGGGTTGATGGTAATATCTAATTTCAGGAAACACATGTCTGCATATCTGTAACTTTTATGTAACACTTGCTCCGCTCGTGTAACCTTTGTACAGATGGCTCAAAGATAGTCCGTGTCTCAAAGAAAATGACGGAGGAAATGAGAAACGCTACTTCCGAGGTAGAGCAAGGGTTTAAACGTCTGGAAGACTTGAAAGGTAATAAAAGTTTAAGTACGGTCTCACTACTGAATGGCTCAAGTTTTGCGAATCATTTTTTANTAGAGCAAGGGTTTAAACGTCTGGAAGACTTGAAAGGTAATAAAAGTTTAAGTACGGTCTCACTACTGAATGGCTCAAGTTTTGCGAATCATTTTTTACATTAATTTTCATTGTTTGGTCGAATAATTTTATTGCCTGCTTTTACTCAACTGTGAATGACATGGAGTGTTAAATGTGGTAGAGTTGGGAGGGACGTATTAAGTCAAGCTCTGACAATGAGCTAAAAAAAAACCTAAAAATATTTTATTTTTTAGAGAAAGGCATAGCTCAATTCAAGGACAACAATGCTTTCCCTGACTCCGACAATGAGTGGACAAGTGTGGCTACGACAGTACTCAGAAAGGACGGCTACGCTATTTCTAGTCTCAAGCATCCCCGGGAGAAACTGGTAGAAAGCTCTCTAAGATTTCTTCAGTTACTGTGCGAAAATCACAATCTGGAAATGCAAGTATGTGGCAGTGAAGGAATGAAAAATTGTAGATGTTTTTTTCTCTTACATTCCCTAATTGACATGGTGTTAGTGTTAAACGAAATTTCTGCTTAATTTTCTCAGAGATATTTACGTCAGCAGGATAACAAGTCTCCATATGATTTGGTTTCTCAAACGCTCTACTTCCTAGACTGTATCTTTGACTCGAATACTGGAAGTCCTGGCCTAATTGGACTACTTGTTGATGAACACAACATCTCATTAATTAACCAGACGCTTCGCACTCTGACAGAGTTTTGCCAGGGACCGTGTCTAGAAAACCAGTTGATATTGATAACACATGAGTCTAACGCTATAGATATTGTGACAACATTTGTAGCCCATGATATCACGCCACTGAGCAAAAGACGCATGGATTTGGTTATGGACTTGAAGAATCACGCGTGCAAGCTAGTATTGTCCTTGATGGAGAGCAAAGATGGGATTGAGAAGTTTGAGAAAATTAGCAAAATGAATATTCGGAATATGGTAAAGAGAGATCAAGACTAACAACAATTTATGATTTTTCCCTTTGTAACTAAACTTGAATGCATACATTTTGTAGATTGAAATGATCGGGAAAGCTCACAGTTCCGATAGGGATGAGTACGTGTACTTTATGAGAGGCAATACTGTCGCTGCGAAGCAGGTAGATACTTAATACGGATGTAATTGACGTGGGGAAATGACATGAGCTTCTCTGCTAAAACTCCGGAACAAATCTTTTAGTTGTGGACTTTTTTTTGTTGAACGTGTAATTAATTGAATGTGTCGAATCCAGGTGGGGCATGCATTGTACATACTGTGTCACCAACTTGGACAACATGACAAGGCCGTACAAATGGAGTTGGATCGTGCAATTAGTAAAAAGAGTAGTTTGTATGCTGACGCCATTAGGTATTACAGCGATAGGACTGCTCAAATTGAGGTAAGCCTTGGGAAAAAGATCAGTGTAGGGAGTAGGGAGGAAACCTAGTAGTTAGTTTGTTTAACGCTAGTGTGTATTTTAGATTGTTAGGGAAGGCGATGACAAGGAGTATTTGGAGACTGTGGTGTTCCAAATTCCTCCAGTGTGTGAATACCTTACGCCAGATACCAAAGAGAAAGTGTTCCGCACTACTGAAGGGGATGAGAAGGGATCGAAAGTTACAAACTTTTTTGAGCAGAGGGAATCTCTCATGTATGAAATGGAGTGGCAGCAGAAACTAAGAAGTAATTTGAGCTTGATAGGATATCCATTATTACAAAAGATATCCTTCTACACTCCCTTGTGTTTGAACAGCAAAATGAAAAATAATGACGTTACATCACGTCTGTTTTAGATAAGCCAATGTTGTTCAACTGCAGTTTGTACGAGTCATTTCTGGGAAATCTCGTTTTTAACATAATACTAATGATCAATGTCATCGTGGCGTTGGGATACCCATCTTTCGGTATGTTTTACTTACCTTTCACTGGGGAAACCCGAGATTGCGCTTTTGTTTAGAATAGAAGGGAACTAAGTATCTGCAAATTTTTGCTATGACACTTGATCACTCACTTAGAATTTTGTTTTGGTTCAGAGCATGTTGCCCATTGGGACACGATAATGGGTATCTTGATGTTCATCTGTGGAAAGCTGCAGCTTCAGAAACCAGACGGGGCTAGTTTGCAGGCGAATGTGTCTCTTATTATTTTGATAGTAATTGCTGTGGCCGGACCAACTAAAACTATTCATATACTAGGCTTTCTCGCGGTGAGTTGCTGTTACGTTACATTTGAAGTACAAATTCAGTAATAAATGACAATGACTATAAGGTATAATAATTAAGTATGGCTGATTTGAATCGTTTTCCAGGTAATGTCGAAATTCCTACATATCGTGTCGCATCAGTGTAAAAGTGGGATGTTTTTGAGACCAAAGAGGGAGTTAATAATGGACGGAGAATTTCTCTACCACTTTTTCTTCGGAGTGTTTTGTGTTTTGGGGCTCGTCCTGCATCCTTTCTTCTATTCCGTTCTGGTGAGATAATTTTGTTTTATGAAATTGATATCTCCCAGCTTTGTCTCTACACGGTTGCAATAAAGATGGGTATGCTTAAAGATATCGTCTTTAGGAGATTACATGTGTTCTGCTTGGTTTTCCGTATCATTGTTTTTTGAAGTGAATTAATGCGTTTTGCGCTTAATTTGTGCAGTTATTTGATGTAGCGTATAGAGAGGAGACGCTGCTGAATGTGATACGCTCGGTGACTCGTAACGGTCGCTCTATTATTTTTACTGCGATTCTTGGCATCATCCTTGTCTACATCTTTTCCATAGTAGGTTACGTCTTCTTTCAGGAAGACTTTGTCGCCGAAGTGGATCGTATTCAAGCTCAAGGTAAATTATTATTATCGTTTGACTCTCTCCATAAAAAGATAAAATAGTAAGTGAGTAGAGTGAAGGCTGAAGGACTACTTATAAATGTATGAGAATATTATTACTTCCTAAGAATATACGTCGAGGAAAACCACTTGTATGATGCAGTAATGGAAATCCCTAATCTCCAATATAATTCCTCGTATTATTTTTTCGTTTTGTTGGGTTTTTAGACAATGCGAGTAATATATCAAGCGGTATAGTATCACTCGAAAATGACATGGAGAACGCTCTAGATCCAGATGCAGAAGGGCAAAAGGAACATGTCTGTGACACTTTGTTAATGTGCATTGTTACAACACTTAATCACGGACTGAGGAGTGGTGGAGGTATTGGAGATGTTCTTAGAGCTCCGAGTATGACGGTATGCTTTCCTCTTTTTCCTAATTTCTTCATTCAATCCAAAAAACGTTATTTATTCGTACGCTTCCAGATAATTCTCAAAGTGCTCGTTTTTCCTGCCAAATGGGGAAATATATAATGATGATGAGATTTGAGTACGATAGGGTTCTGGAACTTCTAGTTTTGGTATGACCTGGCGCGTGAAAAGTAGAAAAAAAAATTAATGGTAGTCAGGAAATAAAACGGGATTTTAAGCGTACGGAGAAACCAACGCATTAGCCAAGTCTTAAGCTCGCTTTCAACCAAATCAATATCAGATCTTTACTTCACATCCAGACAACCCTTCTTCACACTTTATTTTCTTAATTGCTTTTGGCAGATGGTGTGCCCTAAAATTCCCTTCCTTTTAGTATCAAAATGTTGATGAGTGAAATAGAGTTCTCAAAGTAGGTAATTTTACCATCGAACTGTTGCATGTTCCCCGAAAATCCAGTAAGACATTTTAGAAATTCCATTTAGGGAAGTAGGCTGTGTTAGATGTGGTTGAGCGTAGAACACTCCTACGATTTCTGAGTTGAAAGCACTAATAGCACTGGGAAGGAATATATATCTGCACACCTTTACCTCCAGTAAAAGCAGGTTGATCTTACGTTATGAAATTTCGCATGGTCTCTTTAAATTAGTCTTGGGACATCTCTCGTGTGGCATTTTTCCATTAATGCGTTTGCATTATTGGAACATGAGGAGAACACTTTCCCTCAAAACGTCCTTTTATAATGTTGCGTGTCATTGACAGGAAAGAATAAAGCGTTACGTTTGATGACGCACTTTATATGTTGCCACTATGGCGGTGATGATAACGAATAAGGAGTAAAACGATATGATGATGGCCATTTGCTGATTTCTCTTTTATTACTTGGCGTTCATTTCTGTTGCATGTAGGGAACAGATTGGGTGAGAGTATAAAGGTAAAGACTGTCTGCTGTGATTTGCAGGAAAGCCGGTACACTGCTCGTGTCCTCTATGATCTACTCTTCTACTTTGTTGTGATTGTTATCGTGCTGAATCTCATTTTCGGTGTCATTATCGACACTTTCGCGGATCTGAGGACGGAGAAGCAACACCAGGAAGAAGTTCTAAGGAATACATGCTTCATATGCGGTCCGTAAATTTTTATGACTCTGCCCTATTAATACTATAGGGAAAATTTTTTTACTGCTGTAATAATATTTCCCTTATTTTGAGACATGTATGCATGCTCTTTACGAGGACTAGTTTTGACTGGAATGTTGTGACATTTCTGAGGAAGCGGGGGGAAAATGGGGTACTGATTTGATTTGTTATATGACTCGAGCTATAAAATGTTGGTGTTTGCAGGTCTGAATCGATCCGCATTTGACAACAAGTCTGTTACGTTTGAACATCATATCAAGCGAGAGCACAACATGTGGAATTACATCTACTTCTATGTCCTCCTAAAGAGCAAGGAGCCTACGGAGTATACTGGTGCTGAATGCTACGTCAGCAAATGTCTAAAGGTATGTATTTGTATGATTCCTTCAAGAAATATTTGGAACTCTGGCAGGCTTTTTACTCCCAAGAATGGGAAGTGAATAAGAAAGACTTGGGAAATTCGTGGTTTAAAGCATACAGAGCAAACCCTATCTGTCCCGTTACACTTTACTTTCTCTCAATGAATTTATTTTCCCTTTGGCTCTTCACGCCATCATCTTACGTAGAAGAGCTCTAATCGTAAAATCTTTTATCTCTAAGAAATTGGTGGTGGAAGACGGATGGGAAATACTTACTTTTAAAATTCTCTTCATGCACTTTTAGAAGTGAATAGGGGAAATATCGACCAAGAAAGTTTAGTTTCCGGAGATAGCTTTACTAATCTCTTGTAGCTGTATATATAGTCTATCATGATGCAAAAATTCTAGATCCTTCAGATATTCTGTCTAGAGATGTATGTACATATTTTGCATTTGCTAAAATATACTTTTCCTTACGTTTTCCACACTATTCGTTATTTACGGTCTCGGTTAGCCTCACATTACTTATGTTAAACTCTGTAAAAGAGAATAATAATGAATAGTGGGAAAAGCTGGATTTCTTCTAGTTTTTTTGCTTTCTCTTATTGGCTCTAGTATGAAAAGAACTTTTTAAAGAAGACGGAGAATAAACATTTTTTCTCCTATGCTACGTAAAAACTTCATTTTGTGTTGTTGTTGCATTCCTCAAAAGTTTTTTGTTTAAGAAAAACTAGTTTGCATATCTTCGTCTCGTGTAGGTTATATAATGACGAGGATAATCAAAGCAAATTCCATTTTGGTTGGAATTATTTTTATAGGAAAGGAAATTGGATTGGTTCCCGAGACTTAGAACCGCAGCCCTGAATGCTGATGATCAGGACTCCAGTGCGTCTGAAATCAAAAAGTTGTCCTCACTTTTAGAGGACACAAAACACGACTTGAAAATAGTTTGTGGGGATCTGAATCAGTTGGAGCGTCAGGTAAGGTTTCATTTTGTTTGTTTTCAGTAGAGATCGCAATTGTAACGCGGTGATCACTCAAGCGTATTAATTATCTTGCATTGTCTCGCAGGTGAAGCAAAAAAACATGAGGAAACTTCGAGGAACACTGACATCCAATCTTTCAGCCTCCCATACGATTATGGAATCCAATTAAAATAGAGAATTACGATCTGATTATGGTCTCCATCTCAGATGAAAATTTTATGCGTGGACAATGTTCATGCATATCTAAATGTAGTCTTTAGTCTTTAGTTTTAGCTTTATGTGATTTTTTTTTCTTTAGTGTCGTTTCTTTTCTTAGACTCCTTTCAATTCATTCTTTCCATTCAAACGTTTCTTTACATTTTTCTCATTTTTATTTTTTCGAAAAAAAAAAACAATCAAGCCTGTATTATCGAGAAAGAAGGGTTGTGAATCATTCAATGGTGCTCGCTTACATGCAATGTATTCTACTCAAACATTATGCAACTGAAACAGTCAAATTAAAATTATGCCCTCCATGTGAGACAAAACAAGACAAAACACTAAACAGTAATTTTTTTCTCTAATATGTATTTGCTTGCGTCAAATTTTATTGTTAACTTTAAGAGAGTTTATGTTATTATTTATTAGTGTTGAGCGAGTGATGTTATATCGTCGCTGGGATTTTACGTGCAATAAAATATATGCAGCGATATACTTCAATGCATTAACCTATAGAAAAGTCAACGACGATATGACAATACCCGTCGAAACACTTATCGTAAAGAAGAAAAAACAGCTACACAAATATTTTATAACTTGTACAATGTAAAACTGGAGAATAAGAAAGTTTCAGTTTCTCTAAAATACTTAAACCTGCTTAAATTTTTATCACAAGTCATACAAAAAATACATGGAATGATTTTCACACTGAATACCGTTAGTAACTAGGAAAGTGTGGTAGGACAACCGTTCCTTTAAGGTAAGAGGAAGCGTATACAGTTACATCCTTACTTCTTACATGCTTCCTAATATCTTTTTTCATGAGAAAAGAATTCACCTTATTTAATTACTACTTGTACGCTATTGTAAATTTTTTTTTCTCAGCTAAGCTATAAATTCCAATTAAGTAATTTTATCGACTCTCATTTCACTCCTGGATTCTATCCCAATTCACCCTGATATTCCGTTTCTAAAATTCAGGCTGTTCTCACATTGCCCCAGTATTTTATATATAGTTTGTGAAGTACCACTTGGACTTATCACGACAGCATTAGCAGGCTTAAAATATAAATACTTTTCCTAAGCAGGAGCAAGTTTAATGCTACTTGCACATTCTATACTTAATTAAAAATTATGATCATTCGCTCCAAATAAGTAAAATAGTATAATGTGTAAATACTCGTTATAAATATTTAGTGTTCAGGTAAGTTATTTCGTACCACAGCTCAGATCATCATTTGCTCCTTTGGAATACAATATGAAGGAAAGGTTTCTTCTAGGTTACACTGTTCCTTAATTCCTTAAATAGTTGCTTAAGTAAGAACCACCTGTTATACTATAAAAGACCATCTTATAATTATGAGGTTGACACGGTTAAATAATTGGAAAGTTTACGGAATGTATATACTTTCATTGAAAAACTGATTTAAATCAGCGATAACTGAAGCGTCTCCGGGATTTTAAATACAAATCTAGACATTGAATATATATGTTTATGTATTGACGCTTACTAATATTGTTTGTGGAAAGAAATTGGCGAGATCCTGGAAGAAATTGGAGATTTGAGAAAAACCTTTGTAAAGTTAACCTGGGTATGAGAAAAAATACTTCAAAAGTTCAGATTCCACTTTCGGCAGCAAGCATCAGCCGAATAATTTGTACGTTCGTGACACTTTTCGTTTGTTAATTTGTTAAGTATGGTTAGATCAAATGTTTTCATTGAAAGTATCACTGCATTGCACAAAATTTGCATAAATATGTGGAACATTTAAAATAAGTAAACATGCATAGAATAGCCACAGATAAGATGATAGCATCAAAGCTGAATGATAACAAAAAGTAAGCTGTTTTGTATTAGAATCAACTCAAGTAACAAAATATGCATTAACCGGTATGGCTATAATTTGGTCCTGGTTCATTCGGTTAATACGGTGGCACATACGTAAATACGATTAAGTCGAAATATTAAATGTTTACTTTCGTCAAGTAGAAATAGCTCAGCTACTAATGCTCCAGAAGCAATCACATTTACTCTGCAGGTGTGACACAGATCGTCATGATATTGTTGGATGGGGAGTGAGAATAATGATGATTTACCGTCGCACTGCACTTTGTATTAACGGACTCCATGGAAAGGGCTGGTTGTAGTTTACGAGCTCGCTTCCACTTGGATTCATCATCACAACCCATCAGCCAAAATGTATTTGTCACACCTTTCCCTTTGAGTAGCACCTGCAAAAAATCAATAGAAATGATGTGACCAAGTACCTTTTATTTCTCTATAGTTTATCTAGCGTGTAATTTTTGTCTTTGTTGGCCCTTTTCATTTTTCATCATTTTAGATTTTATTCGTTTAGGGACTCTTGTTTTTAGATTAAAGTAAACTCAGCAAAAAAATCCTAGACTTTGGGATCTCTCTAATGGAGAGGAATATATTTCTCCATAAACCTATAGAAATCTTTGATAAGTGTAAACAAAATATTTATCTTATATTATCGAACCACTCTAGAAAAAAGCGAAAAATTGTCTTGTTTTCCAAACATGGTTTCTGGAAGAGAAGGATTACGAAATAAGATAACATGTAACCCTCCAAACGAATTCGCTCCAGATTTCTATTTTTTGTTCGATTTCAACTTCTCAGCATTAGACAAGCAAATCTTAAAAATCTTTTCTTCCTTTTCTACAGTTTATTTCAGTAACAGGGGAGGATTAAGAAACATTCATGGGATTACATCCGAGAAAAAGTTTATAAGGTCAATTCAATCCCATTAGATCCACAGGTGTTGAGAATTGTCCTACTGGCAGCACCTTCGCACAGATTTAAAGGCCATATAAAGCTTCTCGAAGGATCGAAGGACAAACAAGTCAAAAGATCGTGTGGGAGGGTGACCTACTAATATCTAAATACCTTTTCACTTGATTTCTGATGTAGATGTTTGATGGTTTAAACAAGCCAAATCATTGACATACTTTGCAAATATTTTATCATTGTTTCAAATTTTTAGAAAGCCAATAACTTCCATTGGGATAACATAATAAAAAATCAAGTAAAAAGTTTTGTTTACAATGACGTTTTAGCGTTTTGCTCAGTTTCCACATGATCAACTTCACCTTTTTCATTTTTTATCATTTTGATTAGGTAACCTTACAAGTTCTGATTTCCTTTTTATGCACATTACACAAAGTGTAGTGCGATTGCTAAATAAATACTTTCTGTAGTCCAAACGCAACCTACGCTTATTCTAAAAAACTGGCGATGTGCGAGAAAAACAAAATCAAAACGATATTTACCCACGGTTCTGCAACTGGGTAGCCTACGAGTATTTCTCTTATTCCATTTCATTACGATTTGATTAGTATTGATTACTAATGTAACATAACTATAACTATAAATGCAACCATTTGAAAAACAAGCATACATCTCTCTAGGTCTCTAGACAATAAGACGAAAAGTGTAACTTTTCTCAATTTTTTAATGAAACAAGCTTATGCTATATATGCTTCAATATTATCAGAGAAACCAATCCGCAGAGTAATACTGTAGGTATACGCATGTAAATATATTTTTAAGACTCACCTCGCCCCTTGGAGCCAAGTGGAATCCTCCAGTAGCCTCCAACGCGTTCGCCGTTTTCTCAGTTATATGAATTCGAAGAGCTGTTAGTGAACGAGGAAAATAATGAAATTACTTTCTTCTCAAAGTACATTATTTAAGTACGTTTGTATCATTCGATTGGTTGCTCACTTGCACTTTAAAAGCGAGATATTTTTCCTAAGCAGAAGGAAGGAGCTTCAAAGGAACAAAAGGAAATGCTTACGGCTCAAGCCATGAAACAAAGAGACTCTTTTAACGCGTACATATAGTAGGAAGCCAACTTAGTGCCACTTTGTCGAATGACATGGAAAGAATTTAAGCTTCAAATACGAAACAAAATAAAAATTGGGAGACATCTCAATAAGAACATTTTTAAGAGCATGTGCCGTATTTCTCCGCTTAATTGGATGAGATACGCTAATGTCCCTTTCCAGTTTGAAACATATATACTGTAGGCAAGTTATGTTCGGAAAATTTACAAGCTGGGCTTTCGCAACTGTTTGTTTTAATCGTTTGCATCTGCTCGCTTGTTAATCACCTTGGGCGATATTATAAAATGAAGCGTCCAAACATGCAGCGTAGGTCGCAATAAAAGGGTACATTAGGCAGAGAGACTAACGAGTGAAAGGCAATACGTGTTTAATAGACATGACAATAGCATTTTACTATTTCATGATTCATAACTATAATGTCATGATCAACACAAACACATCAGTAATTTCCTGTGTCAAAGACACTGTTTTCACTACCTAATTAAATGATACATACAACACAATTATCTTAACGATCCAAATGGATACCTAATGGATGCTTGACAACAAAACAAAAGGAAATAGTATGAGCGATACGAAGTCCCATCAACTTTTTCCGGTCGTGATTTTGTTGGAATAGATTAGATAAAAACAAGGACATTAGTTGCTGCCCACATAAGCCCATACAAGAAGGAAACTGATGATTTAATCCACGGATTTGTATTCTCTTCAGTATATCATGATTTATTTACAAATTAAGCCTTGGTCGCTAAAGCCCGCTGTACAACCGTAAACCTTTTACAGGACGGGAAAATACTCAGAAAAAAAGTCATCCAAGCTTTGATAACTTATATTAAATTACCAATTTTTCAAAACAAATTAGCTACTATCTTTTCAATGGAGGGTAGAACCTAGAATTTTAACTAAGTGTAAGCTTAGCCGGTACCTGATACAATACATTACTTTGCCTCAGAGCCAGAGGTTTTTTTCAGCCTCGTTATTTAGATACTCTTGCAAATCGTATCATTGAATAAGTCATTTGAGTTTACAAAATTAACTCTTTATTCCAAGAAGTTCTCGAATGTTATCCTCGTTAGCCATAATTTTAAGGGATCGGGTTGCGTTATTAGATAAATTTTTTTGTGTCTGCTTAAGGTGCCTCATTAGAACAAAAATGTCAATAATACAGTTTCCGTGTGAAACATCGAATCGTTTTGTTTGCATTACTGCAAATCCTAAAGCCTTTAGTATGGAACATTTTTAACTCCTAAAAATGCGCAGTTGCAGTTGGGCTGGTTGTAGTTATAGTCTTGCTAGTGTTTTTGATTAATGATTTGAACACTTAAAATACTAATAGCATCTAGAATTTGATTGAATTGCTTGGCCAGATACTCTTACTAACCTATTCATTTAATACACAAGCATAAGAATAAATCTCAGCAAACATGTCGCAAGTAACCCTTCCAGGAGAATAACAGAAACACATAAGTAGACTATTTGTTAATCTCAACAAACTGGATTTGGTACAACAACGGCTACTTTTCCAACTTTCTTTTTTTCCTTAACATTCATTTAACCTTGTCCAGTTCTGGACGTAATTTCACTCCTGAATAATGACATTATCCTACACATCTCATCTAGATCCATTGAATACAAACCCGCTTGTTCACAAATACCAGAAAAATCCAAAGCCCTGAAATAAATTGAACATTTCAATTAACTTCAAAGAAAGCGAAGCTTCATCTCTGCTAGCGAAAAGATAAGAGATTTTAGAAAATACCAAATCTCAGCCATACACGCAAAATCTTTTTTTATTCTTTGTCTCAAAACAAAAGAAAGAGTCAAAGAAAAAAACAGATCATGAGTGCTCTTCATAAACCATGAATAATGTAAGAATGAGGAACTGAACAGCCCTACAAATACAAAGAAAAAGTGAAACAAACAAGAGCAAAAAAAAACAACCGTTTAGCGTTTCAAACATGCACACATACACCAACATAATACAATGATATACACCAAATTGTATTTTATATCCACAGCCCAATCTAATCTCCACAACTTTTGCATTTACTCCCATGAATAAATTATGAGTTAGGAAGACAAGAGCGCGAAAGAACTTGAGTCACAGAAAAAGAACTTGGAAAGTTTCAAAAGTCTTCCAAGTCAGGGAATTTTGTTTGCCTTGGTATCATATTGCCCCTGGGTCCTTTTTGTAGAAATTCTTCAATTTCGATTTATACACTTTAGATTTTCGGTTGGGAGGCTGGAAGATAGGTAACTTTACAAGACTTCTAGAGTTGACGCTATGTTTTCTCTATGGAAAATTACTTTTCATTGTGACAGGAAAAAAAGAAACGGGAGATTAGGTACTTCAGCTACCTACATAACTTACAAGTAGACAAGTAGATGCTTCAAAAGACAAATTCAAAACCAACCTCAACATCAAGAATATGCAATCGATCTAAACTCATCATGCGAAAGCCAAGCTAACAAAAGGAAATACGTTTTTTACATTCCGTTCTTAGTATAATTTGATATTTTCGAGTAGCTTAGTTCTAGTTCCAGAAGATTGGAAATGTGTTCTGACTTAAGGAATATCATCAGAAGAAACCCTTCCCAATAGCGCATATTTATCACATTAAAGAAAAAAGCCATGAAACAATGACGAAACATGATGTTTTTGACAGGAGTGGAAAATGCAGTTGGGAAAGGAATTGTATCTAGTGTAATTAGATAATGCTTACGCTGGCTGGTGCTTTCGAGTCGGGAAGCAGTGTTTACCGTATCTCCAAATAAACAGTAGTGCGGCATCCGGTGTCCCACGACACCCGCACATATGGGACCTGAAAGAAATTTATAAAGTATTATTAAATTTACAAAATCTTCAAGAATATATAAGGCACGCGCTCTAAAATTTAGTCTAGACATTACGTCATACGTTAGTGATCGTGGTACTCTTTTACACAAAGAAAATTTGTTTGAGTTGACATAAATTTCTTGGCTGATTTAAACACGTTGGAAAAATTACATTTTCATCTTAGCCTTCATTTCGGAGACTAGATGCTATAACTAAAATAAAATTAGATCCTTCAAAATTACATTCTTCTGGACATGCCATCACTCAAGATAATGAGAAGGTCTTTTAAAACACAAAAGACTTCTACGTCGGTTACGTTCCCATCTGTTAGCAACGCTCTGTAAGATTTTTTTTATTTAACATGAGCTGCATTTCCAGCATTCATACATTGTTACTGTGTGTATGTTACTGTAAACTGGTCCGATTCATCATTTTCCAATTACCCCATTTACGCCAGAGTCTTTCCAGACGGTCCTTAGGAAAGGGTGATATCAAGTGGAAATCAAGTGCCTTTTAAGTAAAGCAGGAAAATGACAAGGAAAGCGGTTCCCTGTCAACGTCATACTTGTATATGAACGATAAAAAAAAGACAATACATCTTGAATCCATTCTTCCTATAATTTTTTATTGTTGACCAGAGTAAATCACAGCTTTTCAAAATAAAATGTAAACCCTTCCATTCTTCTATGCTACCCTCTATGCCTCCTTCCTTTCTGATGGTTGCATTATATTTGTTTAAGGAAGGAATGTGAAGAAGAAAATAAACTTTTTCTTTGACTTTCCCCAAAATCCAGCAGTAGTTGTCCAGGAAAAGAACAAGTAGCTAAAAGAGTAGAACAACACGCTCGCCAACCACACAAAATATGAATGAAGCAACTGGTGAAAAGCGTAGAGTATGAAGAAATGGAGACATGCGAGCACACAGAAACTTCATGGAGACACAGATCCATAGAATGACACATGCCACAATATGTTATGGGAAGGTAGTTACTTAACGAATGAGAAAATAAATCTCCGTCATCATTTCCTTCCTAGGGCATACATATTATTAGGAAAAGCCGCAGGTTCCTTCCCATAAAAATTATCGTTCACCAAGTGAGATGGAAGGAGGAAGTGTATAGAAAAGGAATAAAAAAAAAGAAGTCAACATTAAAAGGAAAAAAATGAATAAGACAGAGAAAATGCTCCACAACCTCTTTTTTCTACTCGCTCTACATCGTTTTCTTCGTTTGTCTCCCATAAGGAGAAGAATTTGCGATTGCTAAAAGGCTTTCTCTCCTCCGCTATTATAATAATAATAATGTACATGAATCTATTCTGGGGGAACGAATCTGAGTAAGAGAAATCGCAAGGCGTTCTGCTTTTTTCCTCTTCCAGGACATTACTTTGACCACGATTTTGCGGTTCATGCTGTCCCTGTATGTATGCAACGTTGCGTCAACTTTCTCCTATAATGTTTATAGTGCGAAATTATTTCTTCCCCTTATCTCTTCACATTACATTAGATTCCAAGAATGTGAGTCATGTGAGTATGGCCCCTACAACATTATTTTTTTTCTTTTGGGTAAGTGAAATTCTATGATACCTCGGTTGCGTAGTTAGCGCCAGTTGACAAAACAGATTTCTACAGATTTCTCATTTTCTCCACACATGTTTGTCATCTTAATTTCATTTTTCAGTGTGTACAACTCATGACAGAAATTACTGGGTGCTGGAGAGTAATCAGGAATACATAAAGCCGACCAGTCTAAAGAGATACCGTTCCATAATGCAAATTGTGCAAGGAAAAGAAATGCTACGTAATCAGACCTATTCATTGAATGAGAAAAATGGGACTATTTTAGTGTACAGAAAGCTTCCATAAAGAGCAACTTTGATTTCGCAGCGTATTGAAGGAAATGTTTACCAACTTTTAATTCCATTAAAAGAAAAAAATTGATAACGTCCGTCATAAAAAGTTTTTCAAGTGGAAAGAGAAGTAAGCTGTCACAAATGACAATATTACGTATGGCTTTTGCATTCCACCAAATAAATTTCATTTGAAATTCTAACATCTTTTACGGGCTTACCAGTATGTATTCCAATCCTTATTTTAAGTTGCTCATCAGGCAAATGTCCAATCTCGTACTTTGTGACAGCGTCCAGCACGGCCAAAGCCAAGTACGCTATTTCCGTCACATGGCGATCTCCATTTCTCTGCGGGGCTCCGGATACACAGAGATACGCGTCCCCGATAGTCTCAACCTTTTAGTTAACCATGGAGGGAAATAAATGGTTGAGATTAATTTTGATGCATAAGCAGACAACAAAAAAGTTTGATCAGAACACCCTGGTGGTGGTCTAGTCTCTCAAAATATTATTATAATCACCTTGTACGCATCAAAGCTATCCAAAATCCCATCAAAAGTTCCATAAAGGTTGTTCAAGAAATCAACCACCTATACACGAGCAAGTAAAAGATTATCAAAGGTGGAAGAAAAAAATTTGACCTAAAAGATTTTCTTTTCTTTTTGTAGAATTTATAGTAAAAAGTTATAAGGTTTGAATAATATTAAACTTTTTTCCATTGTTCTAAGAAAACGATATCACATCATCATCAACTTACTTGTATGGGTGATGACCTTGCACAAATAGAGGTGAATCCGACAATATCGGAAAAGTAGACGGTGACAGCATCAAAAGATTCTGGAGAGACAGTTTCGCCTCTGAGGAGTTGCTCCGCAACTTGTCTAATAAAAAGAGGAGGAGATTCATTCGATTTCTTTTTATCCGATAAACTGCCTCTTCCACATTTTACAAAGTTGAAAGAACCATGAGCAGCATAGCTACCTTCATGTTACTCAATGGCAATAAAGTAATAAAAACTAATGGACCTACTTGAACGTACCTAACTATATCTTTTCTTGATTGATGAGAAATTTTGCTAACGGGGTAAAGTTAGTATGACAATTAAATTATGCATGATGTACTACACCATGACGATGGAAATACGCATCCTGCGGAAGATTCTACTCAATATCAGAAATAAGATGAAGGCTGAGCTCGTTTTTTATTACTTTCTTTGAAAAGTTGAAGTTCTTTCGGTAAGCAGAAATCCACAGGGAGCAAACGTTTTTGCGTAAAATTAACTCATGCTTTTATGTTCTAGTTTTAATGTATTACCTATTGTATTACTAGTTCTATCTAGTTTTATCTTGATCACAGAATCCGGGGAAATTCTCATTAATAGTTTTTTAATATCTGTCCCACCTGCACTCTATATGATTGATTCGAATATTAGAAAAGCATTCTGTTTGATAGACGACAGGAATGACTAGCAACTAAAACCTCATCAAATTATATATTGAAACTAAGCTAGGGATTTTACTATTGAGTTTACAGTTAGATGCGTTTAAATCAATGAATGATATACATAAAAGGCATTTTCATATTTTTTGTGTATTCTAAAAAATATTAAAAGGTTGTTCCCTTATATTTCTCGACTTTAGTCAAATGAGTACTGGAATTTAAATTAGCTTCTTGATTTTATTCGGCTAAAGCTGAGAGGGAAATTTTATTAGAAATATGAGAAACGGAGAAGTTTCTCCGTAGTCGTTTCAAATTTCCTCCTTGAATTAGTTTCTCAACGATGGAGTAATTTTCATTACGAGCCCAAATCCACCAAATTTCGCAAAAATATTCCGAGGCACTACACTGTCTCTTTAGTTGTATGTCATTTTACAAAGACATACGTTTCCGTAAAGTACTTAGTTCGGAAAATTAAGATTTAAATCTGAAGATCAAAAGCTTTTAATATTTTCTATTTAGCTATGCGAATTTGAGAAACTCAAGCCGTTTATTATTCGAGTCTAGTCTCAGTATTTGATTAGCTTTTTTAGTCATTCTCCTAGCGATTTTCCTCTGGAAGTTGTAATTTCAGAAAACGTTCAAAATTCTAATTCCACACGACTTCCCTTCTCTTTATTTTTCGTATTAATTACAGACATAATTGTAGATCCTGATCTGAAAGCGATATATATGATAACCACGACAAATTTTTTCTAGAGCTAAGAAAACTTTTACAGACAGGATTTTCACCTTTCCTACATACAAACTTATCGCTCTCATCACATGACTCAACGCATCACAATCAATTTTGTTATTTCATATGATTTCATATGGTAGCATCAAAAGATAAAAAAGGGGCAGAGAAGTTGGGGAAAAAGCCGCTACTTTTTTTATACTACATTGAACTCATCTTTTTCTGTTTTATTCATTCCTTTCTCCAGCCCTTTGATATTTTAGGTTGAGCTTAAAAGATAATAAAGTATCGAGGATAATAAGAAATCCGAATAAAATAAGAAGAAACTTTTTCCTGCGTGGATCAAGAATATGTATATTCCTACTTGATCTTGATATTCTCGATACTTTTGTTTGAGGTTGATAAAAAGAAAGCGAGATGCTTTATGAAGTCACTTCCTTTCTTGGTTTTCTTGACCCTAGCGGAAATGATTCGTAGTGTGACGTATCCTGACAGAGAAAACGTTTTTTGTTCTTTACGAAGCCGAAATTATTTCAAGCGATAGAGCATTCTTCTTTGTCCTTGGAATAGGGCAAAGCTAACAAAACAGTTTCCACTTTGAAGGGCCAATGAACTAAGATACCACTGTAAAGTTTCTAGTTAAAATGAAGACGACAAATATAAAAAAAAACGTTTGAAAATAAGATTTTAATGAGGACGAATGGAAAAAATAAACATGAATTTGTTCTTGGAATTATATCAGAGAAATTAAACCGAGTAAAAAGGTTCATAAACGTTTACAATGTTGTCTCCAACCCAACAGCTATTTTTAACAAATTTAAAAAAGTTTATATCGCCAATTATCCTGCCTCTCTAAATCTGCTTGTGATCAACATTTAAAAACTATAAAATCCGAGCATGTAGTAGCAGTCACTTGCCCGAAAAGCATCGCTGCTAGTAATTTTCCAAAGTTGAGAAATAAATTTAAGGATATTGGCATCCTTCCTGAATGTAATTAAACTTGACATAAAAGGTATCTTTTCTTGCCTCCGTTAATACTTTTTCTTAGTGAAAAGGTTCACATTTACAACCTCCCAATAATCTTTCTACGTCCATCTCTACTTAATACCTTCATATGCGTATCTATTCACGTATCCCTTCCCAGATTATCCTTTGTGCGTTGACTCACCATGAAAATTTTCCACTCCTGCATATCCTCCATTTATGTTACTTATCAATCACCTATAATACATGGGATTTTGTCTGCTTTAAAGTTTCAAAATATTAGAATGCGAAATAAATTTCATGGTAAAACCTTAAAATTAGCTGGCATGAGAGAGATAACGAATCGTAAATTTTGTAAACAAAACTGCGGTGACCTCTCCAGAACCAGGCTAATCCAGAAGGGAGCTGTTCTAATGAAAGAGAAAAATCTACAGTTATAAGTTCGCTGAAAAGATACAAAAAATGTGAAACTATGAAGACTTGAAGTACTTTTCCGGCAAAAAAAAATTGTTAAAGTAAACCCATATGTATGCATGATGGATGATTTTCTACGGGTCTCCTACTTATTTTGACAGTGTGAACCCTAACACATTGAAAGTTTGAAGCTTTAGCATTGGAAATTGTGCATGGACAGAGTGAAAGTTAAACCTCCACGATTTATTTCACTTTCTACGAAACGGATGGGAAAAGGCATTTTTCATGAATGCACGCATGAGTTGCGATCACTTTACTATTTTGTTGGCAATATTCACATACCGGGTAGAACTCAGACAACGTTTATATTTGCTTTCAATAAGACCAACATCGTCATCATCTTCACATTACACAATCATATTCATATTCGTAACAATTTCATGGGTGCGCTTTCTTTTTTCCACTCGCCTGTGCGAAGGGAAAGTTTCAAAAACTTTTACCAAAGTAGAATGAATGCATTTTACAGAAAAAAAAGGTGGTAAGTGTTAAGTGTACAGATGCAGTGCAGCACGTGCCTGTACAGAGATTTTTACCTCGGTAATACTTGGTAAAGCAAATCCTCTGATCGTCGTTTTTCCTGCTCCAACTCTCGAGTTTTGTCCTCGACCAGTGCTTCCAAGTGTGAAGCGTGTTGTTCCAGTCTTCGCAACAAATCATCCACTAGACTCACTGTCCCTGCTCCTCTAGGAAGAATCAAGGAAACGAATAAATTATTTTCCTACCGGATAAAACCATTAAGTGGGTTAAAGTAAGACCTTTAATTAATTATTTTTACGATGAGAGTATATTGTAATTATTCTACATACTAGGTGACTCGGTGCGCTTTGCGCACCTCAATTCCCTACCCCAACGTGCTTAGACTTATAAATGCTCTCAAGTTTGGAATGTTTGTTTAAATGTTTGAATAATTTAGACTTACTCCTATTTTCATTGTTTTCTTTGTGATTTCCAATCTCAGCAAACTAACCAAGTAAAGAAACAGGATGGACTACATTATTGTAAACTCTAAAACACTTATTCTGGATTATTGTTATGAAGAAGGACACTCTTAAACGTATAAATCAACCAATGGTAACTTGTTCCCCACTCAATGAGGCTTAAAATAGTTTGATAATGCTCGGGTAGGTCGTTCAGACGTAGCCTTTAAAATTTCTGATGTAAATACGTTGAAGGTTTGAAGTGTTCCGAAATCATCTACTACACCTTTGCCTTACTTTAACCCTCAATAGTAACTTCACTCTGACAGAAGAAAGACGGAAAGAGTGTCAAGAAAAAAAGGAATAAAATATATGAGAAGGAACAAGGACCGCTGTGTCGCAATGTAACGCAAGTTCTTCATAATTATCCTGGAAAACTTGTCATGCTGGCTTTTTAACCTTGTTCCATGTTTCAAACAAAAACAAACGTTATAACTACAACTCCGCATGCATCATTAAATCATTATGTAACACAATTCAGCACAGAATGCAGTCATGTGACATGATTGTGGAACAATGCACCATACAAATGTCATCTTCTACGATGACAGGCAAACGGATGAATGGTTCCGAATCCTCAAAGCGTGTTTAACCATAGAATCTGGAGAGACAGTTTGTACAATGAACTTTACTATTTTGCAAATCGCAGCTGGCACACATTTTGTTGACGTATGCTTTTTTAGTTGGCTGGCTTTGTGAAAACTCTGCTTAATTTCATAACAATTTGATGAAAATAGTTTTTGTACAGAGTCGAAATATGTAATGCTACCTCTTTTTTCATTGTTACTTTGAAGAGAATCATGCCTTTGATTTCAGCATTCAGTTCATTCACTCTCTCTGCTGCCCATTTTTCATGATCAGTAATTGGTAGCAATACATTGGCCTTAGTTTTAAATTAATTTAGCCCTTTAAATTAGATGCGGAACAGTCTGCACTTTAATATCGTAACTCCATATAGAAAATAACATTTTGGTTTTTGAAAAGCTCCCAGCTTAAAACTTCGTTCTATCTAAATATCTTCCGTTGCATGTTTTTCTCAAAATGTGTTTCGTCGGATTATTAGCCCGAAGAAATTAAAATTATTTTTTTGCGAGTTAAAGAAAAAGTCAAACAAAGTGTAAATATTACACAAGTTCATCTCTTTTTGAAAGAGAAAAATTAGGAAATATCTTGGTATATCATTTCCAGTGAAATATATTTGCTCAATTTTTTCAAAACTTGGGTAAAAATATTTTCAAAAGCAAGGCACCATTTATTCCCATTGTTTGCGTCAAAAACATTTCTAGAATCTACGAAATGAACACAATGCAAATATCCACTCTTGTTACTTCGTTACATCTCCCAGAGAAAGTTTAATGTTCCTTCAGGATCAACTTTTTGGTTCTTTGGAAAACCTAAACATGGTGTACCATTAAGATGGAACTTTTTCCGGGAACTGCTTTCCAAAAACTGATCAATACCAATACACAAGACTAGGGTTGAAAAAGTTTCACCTCTTGTCTCAAAACCTCCGCTGTGAATAGTTACACAATTTGGGTTATAAAAAGTTTGAAACAATCTTTTAGAAAAGGAAAGGTTTTCTCCCAGGAAATGTAGTGATAATCAGATGAAAAAAGTGTTTCGATCAGCAAAAAAAGACCTTGAAAAGGTGCACATGTATTGAAACCTTTGTTCTCGATTTTAATCTATGCTTAACTTTCTCTTCGAAAGTCCACCTGCTTTTATGCTTTGGTACTTTGGCCTTGTCATCCAAATGTACAAAGTGAAATGCAAAAAATATTTCAACTTTGTTTTACTTACTTCATCATTTTTTTCAGAATAGTCCGTATCAAACTAAAGTCAGGTCGGTCATCCGGGCAATCAAGTAAGCAGTTCTGAATCAGTTGCCTAATTTCGAGTGGACCGCAGTCATCCGTAATATCAGGTCGGTATGGCGGTACCAAGTGAGAAGCCACTTTCCCTACAATTTCTGCACAAAATTCAAGCAATGCATAATGAATCATATCCTTTAGAGAAAAAAGATTTATTGGTGCAAACTCAACCGTAACGATACGGTTTCTGTAAATATTTTCAACTACCAAAATTTTCATTTTACAAAGGCTACAATTACATCAATATATATGTTGCATACACTCGTTTATCTTTCACTTCATCTCACACCAAGTTACTCTAACAAAACCAACAATAAATATAGGACATATATGAATTTCAAAGCGATTGCCACCTCAGTTCAGTGGCAGGCAGGTATTTGTTCTGTACTAACCTTCAGGAGACAAGGTAGTGGAGCTGTAGGGTAGGGAGCGGTAAGCCACCTCGGACAAGATGATTCCAAAGCTATAAATATCTCCCTTGAGGGAATACCTCTCCAAGTTTCCTAGCCTTGGCAAGTGTTCAGGAGCAACCCACAAAAGTTCTGTAGTGAAACACGAAACACTTGTAACTATCATATAATCAACAACATCACCTCCAATACCTCCATCCTATTATCAATGATATCGTAGGAAAGACTATTCTTTATTACCCTACACCGTAACATTACATTACCTATTTAAGCAAATAAAGCCAGAGCGTGAGCGGAAATGCAATGAAGACAAGAAATTCAAGAACGTCCTCTCCGTTTAAAACAGATTGAAGAGTTAAGGAGAGCGATACGGTTGGAGAGCAAAGCGATAAAATGAAATTTGCGCAATACACACTCTACCCAGAAATTAATAGAAGCCTACTTACTAATGAAGTAATCCACGTCCATAGTTTCATTCTGTTGGAAGGTGCGAAGGGCGTACAGATCAAAATCACTTATCTTCACGACAAATCGGGCATCAACCAAACATTTTGCGGAGCTTAAGCGGCCGTGTGGTCCAATATTCGAGTGCAGAAACGACATTCCCTATGTGACGCATATAACGTTTCATATTTATTTTACCACATTTTACAGGTGAAACTATAACGACATCAATTTTAATTATAACGATAGAATATATGCGGGACCTTGATGTTTGAAAAGCAATTCGTTGTAAACTTATATCAAATATTTTTCAATACCCCTCGTCAGGTTTTGTTAGCTTAATTGAAAATGAAAGGAGGAATGTTATTGAAAGATAAAACAGTGTGTTTTGGACACGTACACTGGCAATATCGGAAATTAGGGAGAGTCTAAAGGGCCAGTCCAAGTGTATGTGTACGTTCAAAAGTACATCGCGAAGTGAGCCTCGTGAACAATATTCATTCAGAATTAATATCTGATCCCATTTCTCGGACGAGCTTTTCGGGTCGGTACTGCTCAAACATAATCCAACCAGTCTTGCTACGTTCTCATGTTGTAAATCACGAACCTTTCCCAGACACATAAAACAGACAAAGAGAGGAAAGCTATAGTCATTCACTTCAGATCAGATCAATGATTATATCCTGTCAGCCCTACTTTATTGCAAAATATTATTCCATCTGGCTTTCACTCATTTACAATTATACTTGTTTTCTCCGATAAAAGAAAAAAAAAGAAATTATCAGAGGATATTCATTACCTGACGGATTTCGGAGACGATGTTCTTCGTGAATTCGATTCTCTTCACCAGCGAGATCTTCCTGAGGCCGACTTGTACGCCCTTTTCATATAAAAAAATGAAAAAGAGTGAATCCCCTATTTTTTATCAGAGTTTTAGAATCAGATCTCTAAAAAATGGTGAGGAATCCATTTCATTTTGGACATGGAGGATAGTAGCATTTTCTAGCAATTTAGAAAGTCGAAAATATTGTCTTCACCTTATACATGGCCGTCTGGACAAACGTCGTTTGACCAACAGTTCCAAGAGAAAGTGAACCACGAGAGCTTTCCTTTTCTTCTAAAGGACCTTTTGGCTTCAAGAGCGAGTTTACGGATGGATATCGTGTCATCGTTTGGAAGAAATAACCAAAATTAATTTTTTAAATCTCTTTTCTTCTCACTATTTCCTCAGAATATAATCCTAATTCTACTAAAGTCTTTCTTTCAAAGTATGTCCCAAGGTTATGAAACTTTACACGTTAAATGCTTTCACTGATTTCGCCAAGTGTTCTTTTCATTGAAAGTAGTAACCACACAAGAATTGTATACTTGGGGAATGTGGGGATTCCGTTTTGTAAAAATAAGTAAGTATCTACCTTGTTATCGTTAGTTTCGAATGAAATTTCATCCGGGAGAATCCTCCATTTAGTGCTGGATGCCGCCTCCACCTCCCGTAGATGTCTGTAGGACTCAAAGAAAAAAAAGGAAAATATACCATATTACTATATATTACCAAGAAGATAAATTACTAGGAAAGTTGCTTTAGAAGTGTATGCAATTCACAAAAAAAAGGAAATAAACGAAAACCCACGCTGTGTCAGTCGGCACGTTCATAAAAAGCGCATAAAACAACATCAACATTTCCCAGTACTAAAATGATATGCATAAACCTCCCCACAAATTCATACTTTCTTTAAATTCCAAGAGTACATAATTATTTGCTTTAAAGGATTAAGGGATATGTGTCATAAGGAAATTGTGAAAGTTGAGTGGCCTATAACATCCACAAGTTTCCCAGCGTAACCATAAGTTAATGGAACGTGCTCCAGAAAATGATGCATTGTACAATGTTCTATGAAAAGAGCTCTTGTATTATCTCGTATGGCTAAAGATTTTCTAGAGATTCCATGTAACTCTTATAGTTCTTTGTCAAATTCACAAACTAATATTCTCATAGTATGACTTCCATTTCTTAAGAATCGTCCATATAGCACGTAATAGAATAGAGTATTCCTAATTTTTACATTATCAACCCTAAGCACTATACTGCTGTGTCTTGTCAAAACTTGTGAGATCATGAGGGGCAAAAAGCCAGAGTCTCCCTAAGCCTTCATCTTTTCATACAATGCGTTGTAACGACTATCCCTGGTGAAAAATGTAGGTGGTGTGGAACACAGTTTAAGTACGTCAGCGACGAATGTCGGGCACACCATTCAACTAAGCCAAGTCAAAACCACTGAAAGTGTGGTAATAATAATAAAGCTGTTAAACTGTTTTGATGACGTAGCTGAAAGGTTACTGCGCCTAAACTGAATCAAAGGGGTTACATGAAAGTGAAGGGTCTCTAATTACTAAATGTTGGAAAATTTACTGTCTTTTTGAACGTAAATTATTGTTATGGTAAAAGGTTCAAGAGTAAATACTCAGTCTGATTGACAGACAACATTCCATCGGAACATAGAATATTCCATGGTGCAGGTAGAAAGTAGTTTTATGGACCGTTCTCAGCGGCTCAAGAACTTTTGAATGGGCTAAAGTCTGACATACGTAGGTTTTTGTTTAGAAAAATCATTTTTCCTTGACCCCTGACCTCATGCATTGACAGATAACGTCTATATTGTGTAAAGGTGTAGAGGTTGTCTACAGAATCCCAGGTATGCATGTACCATATTTGTATCCAATTGGTCAACACGTTGATGTCTTATCATGTGCGCGGACGGACAGACGTAATTTTAGAATCAAAATCATTACTATCTTCGCACGCTTGGCTACTTAATAAAGTGTGAGTCTGTGCTTCCTACTCTAACAATAAGCTTTCACTTTTTTCATCATAATGATCCACTTGATCTACTTTACTTTACGGTTGGGTTAGCCAAAAAAAAACGTTGCTTTCTTTTTGTGCGTTTATACTTGCTACACAGGCTAATGTAGTTGAGCCAAACTGTTCACAAAAGTTTTCATGGTGGAGTATATTAATTCCTCATCTTCCTGTCAAAATTTGGAATTTGCATGGGGAAAGTGTATTGCACTCGCAATGAAAATGGAGTGGATGATGTTAAGGGATGTATGCCCTTGTCCTATTGAAATAATCAATTTTATCAATATAAAAGGAGGGAATTTATATACTCGTGCTCCTCATTCCTTGAGAAAAATTTCAGTCATCAATTTTTCATTTTGCCATAGATCATCCTAGAATCATGAATATTCATTGAGCAAGCCGTGTTAATCTAAGATCTCTCTCGAGGGAGCCATTTGTGGCAAAAAAATTAGCAATTGTAAGCATATTAAAAATGCTGGAGTACTGCTTTCGCCTTGAGAAAAATATTCGATTTTTAGAAGGCTTAAGTCACACAAAAATACTTTCGTTAAAGCTTCCAATACACTTCCGGAAGTACAAAGTATGTAAATAGAGCTAAAAGGAAGGAAAGATGATGCAAAAGATGTCTTCCAACAATGTACTGAAGATTATGCAAGACTCTGCAAACTGATGGAAGAAGTATGTTTTTTTCCTGCTCTTGTATTCTATTGTCACGTCTTTTCCAAATAAATATATTTTGAAAGTGGGACTCAAGTAAGTAAATGGGGATAGATGGGTGTGATCTGTGAGTGACTGAGTGTTTTGCAAGGTGAATAGAATCACTCCTAAAAATACAAAAATACAATAAGACGGTAGCACTGCATCCGTAAAAAAGTAAGTATTTTCGTTCAAAAGAAAAATATCTTAAATCAGTTGATGAGAGAAGAAGCAAAATTTCTAAAAAAAAATTTAAATACTGAACTCACGACCTGTAGACATATCCGATGACGGCAAGAAGGCAAATCGCAAAGACGAAGATTATAGCTCCAACATATGGAATAACACCTATAGTTAGATCCTTCTGGCAATCGACATTGGTGCCAAGGAATCCACAATTTGGAGTATCGGATGGCGGTCCTCTTTCCTCTCCTGGCCAGTGTATTTCCCGATTTGTTACGAAGACAAGACCTTGCTGTGATAGATAATGTGCCACAACCTGCCATCACAAAATGCCAATATTATGTGAAAGCAACTGTCCATGTGCTCTTTTCCTGTTACGCCTTTCACTTTTTCATCCATCTCGTTTTATTGTGTAAATGCGAGACATCATATAGCGAAGAAATGCATTTCAACGGATGGGCTCTGAACTGCATTGGCGTTAACAAATAAGTCTCATCTCTGTCAGTTTGTGGTAGTTGATACGTACTATTCATCTGCAAGCCAAACTATCGCATGATTTGAGCTTCACAAGTGCCAAAAATGAATATCAAGGTGGAATCTTACAATGCATAAAAATGATACATTGATTTGAACGGAAGCATGCACAAAGTGACGTGCAAATGTCTGGATTTGGTGGCGTCCAAAAAAATAAAAACTTTTCGTTTGCCTTCGTTTTTACTAGAGTTCCAGTTTTGCGTCACATGCACACAATGACACAATGAGTACTTTCTATCGCGCATTTCGCCTCGTCAAATGCAGATGAAAGCCAAATTATTTCGTAGGAATTCCATTCCACACTAGAGAGCATCTTCACGAATACATCTAAAATACTAAAGCTAGATTTGGCCTTAGCAGATGGAGCAAAACCTTGTCAAATATTTATCATACAAGTTCCTTCATTGTTGAGGCCAAAAAAGTGCAGTGGTAGGACTCAATAAGACAAAAATAGACAGTATATGTTCATATATTGTACTTGTATACTTCTCAAGTTTGTCGCTTCTCTTGTGTTTGTATTTTCCTATGTTGATCCACTTGAATATTTATGCGAGCTGTGTATTCTAGGTCGAGTTCACAATGCAAGGACACAAGTATTATATTTATATTGAACAATGACAAACTCTGTCAGTTTTTTTACAGATTGCTCTGAATTAAATTACAAAGTATGTTATGATCGTATGGATGGGCGGAATTAAAGCAAAAGTTTAACGCAAAAAATTACTATGTTCATATCATTTTGAACTATTTTTTTCTAAAATAAAATAATCTCCATTGTCAATTTTCCCCAAGGGTAAATAGAACTTTACAGTTGACCAAGATGAGCAGTAACGTCGACATACGTAGGTTACTAAAATTGCGAAGAAATTCTAACAAAAGATATCGAATATTCATTGTTTTTTGCTTTTATGGGAACATATGTCCGGATTCTCATTTCAACCCATCAGACCAACTCAGACTGACTTTCACTTTTATTATATGCGAAAGGCGGGACTATGTAATTTTTTCCCTTCAGAAATAAAATATCTTACATTTATTATCCGGAGAAAGGTTTTCCAAATGCGTGAAAAAAAACTGAGAAAGATTTTTGTAGGAAGACAATTCCATTTTTGATGTTGTCGGGGAGGACAAAAGACTCCGAGTTTATCTGAATGTGAGTGTGTTTTTCTCTTCATTGTGTCATTATGATTGTTTCCGTCATCATTGCTAAAAAAGTTGTGTAGATTTATGTATTATTTGGATGTTTCACCGGCCAACGGTGAAAGTTGATTGTGCATGAATAATAATGCGGCTCCCTGGACTTTAATATATTCTTCAAAAATAGACTGGAAATTCCAATGACACTCGTTTCCTCTCACACGGCTCGACTTTCAAGTGGAAAATTCAGTGGAGAAAGATAAACCCAAAAGTTTTATTACTTCCAAAAAGAATACAAAAATCTACACACCACTTTTAGAACTCAGCTTTCTCCTATTCAGATTCAATGAATCCAAAAAAGTAAACCTGGAAAGTATTTAAGTAATCATGAGGAAGTAGGAAACGAACACTTATAAAAAACTTCCGTGTCCGCAGAGCAACAGAATAAATATTCAGATGTGAAGATGTATCATATGGCGTATCAGTCAAAATTATACAGCAGAATCTAAACTAGATTCAATACTTATTGAATAATGAAATAAATTATGATTGTACAAATTTATTTATAAAAGTTCTTCCGCAACTTACTTCAAACTTGCCAGAGTTAGGGTTCATATCAAGTATCGAGTAGTCAGCATCACGATCTCCATTTTCGTCTATGGTTACATTACCAGTCACTCCTATAATACCAAATACGTTTCGTAAGTATTCATTTCCCAACAATTTCCTATTGAATGTATGTACTCCGGATGAGAATTGGTGAAAGAGCAAAGGTAAATTATCTCGTATGAAACATAATATAAATAATTTAGTTTGCTCAAAATTTGAAAAACTTGAGAAACCATGTATGGTTTCAATTTTTCTCAGTTTATCGAATTTCCACGGAATTGTTTTTCTGAGTTAACAAGGTGAAAGTAGTTTTGTTGTGTAAATTGATTATAACCCCACGTACACTTTTGGAAGGTTTGAATTACGTACCTTGGAATGTACGGTTCCACATCCTACGAGCAATCCGCTTGCCGTCATGAACAGTCTCGTTGGCTGTCAATGTTTCATTAAGAGCCATCCCCAACAGTATAACACCATCGTAAAAAGCACCAATGAAAAAGTTTACCTAAACACAAATTCAATCCATTAAATAGACTAAATGCATTGTCTCTCCATCTCCTCAAATTTTCGATCGACTAAATTACTGGAGAACTCTAAGTTGTCTACAAACTCAACGAAAACTTTAAAGCGTGGTAATATTTCCTTGCATAAGTACAATATTCGATGATTTACCTTAAATTTTAAGTGTGTCACGAAAACCCTCCCCTTGAAACTTTTATTAAACTCTTCTCCATAAAAAAGTTTTAAACATTAAGAACTTACTTTACATTTGGAGGAAAATATCTATGAATAAATTTCAAGGGGGAAGACCCCGTCGGCAGTTTTAATTAAGGAGGAATATGTAAGCACACAGACGAAGGATTTAGTTTTGGGGTTTAGGTTGACGCACGTATAAATAGGTCATGTCAACAGCACTAATTATTTAAGAGCAATGCCTGAAAATGTAGTTTAAATTGAAAATGCTTGAAAAGTTGATAAGAGCAAGGACAAACTCCAAGTGTCAGGAAGACTAGAAAGAGTGAAGTTTAAGAGAAAATTTCCCATTTATGGAAAAGCTAATCTTCAAATGGACATAAGTTATGTTTCATTTTGTAAAAGCCTTCAAGTTGAGTAGTTTATAGTTTGCATAAGAAAACAAATTTGCTTTATTTCTCAACCTTGAAAAAAGTGTGTCGTACTAAGAAAAACTCTCGAGCGTCATAGGTCACTTTGCAAAACCTTTCTGCGTAAGTTATGATTTCTGTGAAATCATTTCAGTAGAATATGAACAAAGAGCAATGTCAATATTTGGGTGCGTAATAAACGAAATTGGAAATTCTTCGGGGATGATAAGCCACTACAATTTTTTTAATGCAAGATCAAACACAGCTAGACTTACTTCTTCATCATCAGGGAAAGTAAAGTTATAATCCTGTAGAGCTCTTTCTTTTATATTAAGAGAAAAGTCATTCCACGTTGGAGACTTTGGCATAAGGAGAGAAACAGTTAAAAGCGCTTCGTATGCTTCCTTCGCCATCAAGTCGTTTGTGTCTCCCTTCGACCAAACGTTAGTTTCGCTAGGCTTATTCTGGAAAAATCATACACAGTTACATTTAAGCAAGGGGTCATGTTAAAACTTCGGAAGGAAAAGCATTTCAGTACATTATTTGAAAACCTTCTCACCGAAAAAAGCTCAACGTCTAGAAAGGCCCATTCCCCTTTGGTTAAGCCTTGAATATGTGCCTTCAGCATGAATTCCCGTACTAAATTCTCTTGTAAGCTAAGTATAACAACTGGAGAAAGGGGAAAGAGTTTAGTAAAATAATATTGAACTGGAAGGAACGTAAGAAGACTGTCTACATAAAAAATGATTGCAGTACCTCTCGCATGTGGTGCAATCTCTGCTAGAGCCTCATCCATGTCAGGTAAATGAGTGCCATCAATGTCATACCCATAAACTTCGTAGTCTGAATCTTTCAGCCCGTTAATTAAAATACGTCCTATGTATGATAAAGGATTAAGTTAAAAGTTTGACATATTTTACATATATGGTGACTTCGTGGAGTTTTACCAACGGTAAAAGAGAATAAGTCCGTCTTGTCATAAACAATTGCTAGGTGTTTCCACTTGAAGCGTTTGCAAATAGCGTCGAAAACCAGTCTTAATCTACACTGGCAGTA
>JAANSQ010000141.1:0-38723 GCA_036850885.1 Lepidocyrtinus dapeste
AGGGAGATGATGAGATGTACTGTAAACTTGAGAGACATGTGTAGTCGATGGTGTTTGCTGTTTGCCAGTGCATTTACAGGTTGTTGCAGGTGTACATAGGAAGATTCTCCCAAAATGAGACATTTCTTAGCCATCAGTCCAATTTAGAGTAGCTTCTTCATAAAAAATTGCAATGGGTACAGAAGCAATAAGCAAAAACTTAGAAACAATTCAAAGCTTCAGACGAACAAGAGTGTTTGGAGGAATGCTGCTGTAATTGATATTATCATGTTGGTGACGCTTCAAAAGAATCACAAGGATAATATAAGGAACATTGTAGTTGAAATATTAAATTTAGCTTAAACGATTTTCTTTTCATTAAAAAATAAGCAAATAATCTAAGAGTTGGGTAAGACGAGAGGCGAGTTTTTTTTAGTCAGTATTGTCCTCAGTGTTGGCGCTCACCCATGTATAAAGTAAGAGCCAAGCCTAGAATTGGGTGGGGTAGATTCATATTATGCATGCATTATTTAAATAGACAGAGGAAAAAAAGAGAATTAATTCTGTGCTCATACATTATTTTTACGCTCATGTTGGAACCTATGAGGAGAAACATTGTATGGTTTTTTATTCCTCCGCATGCATCACGTAATGAACTCAAATAAGCTAGTAAAAAGGCATTATTACCATTTATTATTATTAGTGTAGAGTAATAATCATCCGGGACCACATGATATCGTCATCAATAAGCGATTTTACAAGTTGATGTTGCCCATTAGGCAAACACCGTATCGATAGATTCTCATTTAGACTTTAATCCCTAATCGATACGTGAACTGATGAGGAGAGATAATGTCTTGAAAATGATAATCCCTAAAATTGGTTTTGAATTTGATTGCAAGAGAGCGTCACGTTTTGTAAATTGTAAAATTTTAAAATTTGAAATTTATTTAAATACTAGTTCAAATCGAAAGGTAAGGTCAACTTTATGGAATGTAAACGCTTCATGTAACAATGAACAGTCCAAAAACTTAGAGTCATGTAAAGTCATGCATATTTTGTAAATTTTGTTTAATTCCATAAATTTTTACGGAACATTCTCATCTCGTTTAGTTTGGCGTATGCGCTAATGCATTTTAAGAAACCAACGCCTTGAAAATGCTACACCTTTGATATCTGTAAGCTGTAAGACATGTCAAAGTACAAGGGCAACTAAGGTTCACCTTTCAAACTGAGCTTAACTCAAACTGACAGAATAAGATTCGTACTTGATTTTAAATTTTTAATAATGCTTTTCAGAATATATTTGTAAACTTTGATGAGTAATGTATGTTCTTGGATTGAGCTTAGTTAGTAATATGCACACGAGACATGAGACAGTGTTTAGCTTAGTCTGTTTGGGAGATGTGGACGATTTTTCTTATATAAAACTGCATTATTTGGAGGTGCTATGATGTAACGCATTGGTTAGGTTTGATATGTGTCTAACTCTGACGTCAAATTTAAAATTTTTAAGGTTTGTACTTTTATACAATGTATGTGTTGCGTTGGTAGTAAAAAAGGCTGTGGCTGCGGCGGTGTTGGTGGTGATGATGGAAGAGTCTTTGAGTCTTTACCTTTTGTATCAGTTTTTTTTGTACCATTCACAATATAAAACGCATGTTTGTGCATGTTCTCGTATTATCTAGACTTCAAAGTGGAAAGCTTGAAAGCTTCATACAAGTTTTTCAGATGGAAAGGTTTGGCTAGCTTTTTTCTGAAGGTTTTGTAAAGAGGAAAAACTTTCCTTGTGATTCCTCACTGCTTCATAGAACACACATGGGACACACCTTAAATAATAGTTTAAAGAAAATCATAGTTGTTTCTGCCCTGTGAACAATTTTTCTTTGTGGATGATACTGTACGAAGGCGTCAATGGCTTTTCTAACTGCCTCGAATGCGAATAAAATGTACGAAAATGAGAAGAATGTGAAGTCATAATGAAGTGAAACTAGGGATTTTGTGTACAAATGCGTTATCAAAAATGGCTTGGTCTTCATAATCATGGCAAAAAGTGTAAGATGAAATTACGCTAGGAGAAAACCGTTTACGAAATTGTATTTTCTATAAAAAAATAGATGATTTAGCAGCATTTTGGTTTTCCATGGCTTACACTAATTTCTAAAATGGAGGGGAGTGCCGCCTCCACCTTTTGGTAGTTTTCCTTGAAAAGCTTGGTTCCCCATTAGTATGCATCATTAAGGTCAGAGAAGATAAGATATTGGGACTTTTTCAGATAATTCCCGTAAATCTAAAAGTTCAGAACAGTTTCGATTGTCTTTGAAATCAAGTTGATTCTCTAGTCAGAAAAATGTCTGCACGCATTGCGAAATTAATGTTATGCGACAGTGAAGTGTACAAGCTGTCATAAAGTACTTAAAATCTGATCGTGTGAAGTTGGCCAAAAGAGACGAAGAGTAGGGATAGCTTAGTAGTCAGTAGGTTTTCTGGTGGGCAGAGTGGGCAGGCGGATTATAAAGCTTTGTGACAAAGGAGATAACCTGTTGCATGCGCAAGCACGGTGCTCAACATATTAACGATATGATTAGATACACTTTATTTCGATGGTTTAAGGAGACACATGTTTTGGTCTTGTCATTGTCATTGTGAATCTTAAAAATAATGTTATGCATTATGCATGCGTAACGAACTGAAATCTCCCTAGGTTCTCTGAATTAAGTGTAATGAAGTGATGTATGATGGCACTAATCCTGCTTTACAGGGATTCTCCACTTTTGACTGTTTCGCCTAAGCTAGCTGCAAAAAAATTTAGTTGGGTTTATTGTTATCTGCATATTATCATAAGTATAACTTGATCGCTTATAACGAAATTATGGAGGTTTTTCGCAACATGGTAGCGTACGTCATAAAATGTGAAAAATTCAGTGTTTTACGAGTGTACCAGTAAAAGTGCATCGTAATGAAATAATTTTTGGTCAAGCTAGACGCAAACTGACGCTTGTACTCTTTTCTTCTAAATCTTTTTACAATTTAAGCGTCTGCCTTTACACTTTTTTAGCTCTTTCCTTGATTCTAATGCAAAACAGGTAGGCAGGTTGACGATATCAATTACAAAATAAATAAGTTGACACATAAATTGTGAAGACATGTAGGGATGCTATTTTTTCAAAAAGAAAACTGAACCCAATCTGGTTTTTTATGGAGGGTAGACTAAATCATAGTAAACTACTGTAGAGAGAAGAAAAGATGAAATTTTTTATAGCCCTAATTTTCCCATGTACACGTGTGAGCTTCGATATAAAATTTAGGAAATACTAAAAATATTACATTTTTACTCAAAATCTAATTATTTCGGTTTGCCCTGTTTGTTTAATATTCAATAGTTGCTTAGCTTTTTTGCTACGGTTGAATGATGAAAGCTTAACTTGACAAGTTTCTTTGAGTCTGTGTAACTCGAGTTGCAATTTATAGTCTTTTTCTAGTTATTATCATTATTAGCTGAGGTAAATTGGTAGTAGGGATGTTATACTCAGCACAAATTTAGTAATTATGAGGAGCCAAAACTCCAAAAAACCTAGTCAGTGTGGATGATGCTTTCAGAGAAATAATGATCTTGATAATAAGGTAAATTAAAGGGTAGCGTGTTTCGTGTTTAATTTTCGCTGAGATTACGATTTTATGACAAAATTGAGAAAATTACTGGTTTTTGCTTGGCGATGCTAGAAATCCGTCTACATTTCCTTTCGTCAAGCTGGGGATTTTTTTAAAAGTTATTAAATATTGAAAACGGCTTTTTCGAAAGTGATCTAGAGTATACAGGAAGTGGAGTAGTGTTTTTAGAAATGATGGTTATTTTTTTTTTCGTTTTAAGTACCCTTAGAGAATTTAATTCGGTGGGGAAAATTTACAGAAGTACTAACTGATGATTTTTGAATTGCATGGTTGGTTACGGTAAAATTTTGAGGCCATTTTGTAAAAAATGGTTGTTTTTCTGGTGTAGTCCGTAGAACACTAAATATTAATTATTTATAATGCGCACTCTTCGAAAAATGAATTGTGTTAGCTCGTCAAATCATGACAAGAGAGTACAACATATTTTAATCGAGCTGTTTAAGTTAATAATATGGTTTTTAGGTTTGAATTTCAGTAGAAATTTGATTTTTAGTGCCATTGACTCGTTATAGTGCTTTGGAGAAAGTGCTACTAAATATTAGGACGAAATAGACACGTTCGATGTTTTAAGTTTAATTTTTTGTGTGTTTTTCAGGCGGAATGTCCGCCCGTTCAAATGGAGCCTGTGGACTTGACCGTAAACAAATCAGATGATGGATCTAGGCGAATCTGCGAGTCCCCCGAAGATGAAAGTAACTCAATGATGGATAATTCGACTTCAGACTCGGAGGACTCGTCCCCATCCAGTTATTCCTCAAGCTGGAACTCTTTATTGTGGGGGAGCAGCTCTAGTACATCCCCATCTACTTGCATTGACCTCAGAGTGAAGAAAGGTAAGCTCATTTTTGGGTAATTTGCTTCGCTTAATAAGCTCTCTAGAAACGAGAAACGCTCTAGAAACGGATTAGATTCATCATGAATATTTATCTGTTGAGCAAGACCTACAGCCAATTTCTTTGGTAATCATCGTAATTTGGTATTACGGTCTAAGTTTTTTAGCGTGGCTCTTGCTTTATGCCATCCTTCCAATTCCTATAGAGCTTAAGGTAGATTAGAACGGCGGTAGCCCAGCGAGCAGGTTGTTGTTTTCGCTACTTTGCTCTAAATATGTAGGCATTAGGTGAGTGATGAGTCATTCCCAGTGATAATAATAATGGGAAAAACATAGATAATGTGATACCGATGAAAGTGTTGAATAATTTATGCAGACTAGCCCAGTAATCATGGATGCGAACATGACTCCCGTAGAAAAAAATTATATCGGCCTCCGCACCACTGGTGTTGTTCAGCAGGTGTCAAGATCGCTACGGGTTAATTTGATGAAAGAATACATCGATTATGGTTGCTTTTCAGATGGCGATCGTGATATGGAAAGGTGTTGAAAAAATAGGTAGATTTAAACAGACACACCGATTCTCTGTTCTGTTTGGACTTTACAATTTGTTTGTCGATGGCTCATGGGGGGAACGATAGCGTGTATAATGGGGTATCATCGATCTCTCATCCACCCACTAGGCTTAGGCTAGAAATATTTTAGACTTCTTTGTCTAGAGCAGAAAGCCCCAGTCCAGTGAAATGAGTGAAATGAATGGGGGAAAAGAAAGCGAGAAAAAGTGTAACAATGAGAATAGCCATGTGGTATGGGCATCCTGCAACAGAAAAAGTAGCAGCAGGCAATGAAATGAAGGAAGCACGAAGGAAAAACAGGAGCACAAGCTGTGTCATATAATGACAAAATATGAATGATGTTACAATTGCGTTGCAACTAGCCCCTTATATCGTGCCTCTATCAAGCGCATCATCATCAACATTATTATGAATAAAAAAGCTGTTGGTGGCAAAAACAGTGGAGGAGAGTGTTACGGTATAACTTATTTTATTGATGATAAGGCGTGGCAATTGTAACCAGCAGCGGAGCGGCAAGCCATCGCTATGCGCTCGCTTCTCTTTTTCTTATTACATGTCATAAAAAATGTAATGCATAAAAATCAAGTTAACAATAAAAAAAAGTCGAGCAGACTGGGCGAGCATGTTTCTTGTCGAGGAGAATGTTTGCTAAATTTCAGAAAATATATGGGCATTTTATATTCTCTCGGACGATATTGTGACATTCTTGCTGTGCTTTATAACTTTCAATGGAAGGTGGATTTTTATTCGGGATATCTATATCAATTTGTAGAAGTTGTATCTTCGACTTGAACTTTTTAATAGAAAATGTTCTCTTGAAACTGAATAATGTTTGGAGTTAATCATGCTTTCTTCCGCTTAAGTCATAGAAACGTAAGAAAATTGATAAGATAATGTTCCATGGTAGCTTATCGGTGAATTGTTTACTCAGTTTGAGAAAATGCTACAGTGAATATAGTCTTGACCCAATTTTTTTACGCAGGAAATAGCAGACAGCCTTGTTTCCTCCTGTTAAAAAGGGTTTTCAACATCTGGCTAAACTTTCATCTAACTTAATTTTTCATTAGGGATCCTTTTAAGATGAGTATGATCAACTATACAATAAAAAATTAATTGTTTGCATGTATCCCTCTGAAAATGGGCATGGAACGCTGAATAAAATATTTGTACATTACTCATGCATGTAATTTGCTCCGATCGTGTAGTTGCCTTTCGTGCTAAAAGTCGATAATCTCTAAGGTGGAGGTTTTCGAGGATTCCTCCATTCAAGAGAAAATATTGTGTGGATGTAAAGACTTTGGATTTTTCTTAAATACTTTGTGTACTATACACATCAAAAAGTTTGCATGTTTTGATTCCATAATCGTTCGTCGTACACCACCGGATGGATGACAGACTGACAGCAAGAAACATTTACTCTAACATTTTATACAACGAAAGCAATTTTCTTGGTGGTGGTGGCACATGAACACAGACAATCCTTCCTTTTCATACAATAATTGCGACGCGAAATATTTTTCTTTTGTGATTCATGTTTACAAAAACATTTTGTGCAAGTGAAAGACGCGCCGTTCTTCTAAACATTTTATAAAACCTGCAGAAATCCTATGGAATCGTGTATCTATCACCGCACAAGTATTCACATTTTTTAAGGAATAGTTTGTATAAATCAACCATACCGTACACTAACTGTTACTTTAATAAACTCTTGTTTTCATTCTTGATAAAGACTCAAGTCCACCATCTCACCGGCTCTTGCCAATGGTAATGGGGAGTGACAAGTGCTAAATTGCTGTTGAGGGTTAAGGAATTCTAGTCTGTGGCGAAAACTCTCAGAGTTTATATGAATGTGCGGTTTGTAGCATTTTTTTACTAGATTTTGTTGGACTTGTGTGTGTAATGTCCGAACACTTGGAAGGATGAGTTTAGAAGATAATGTAGAGGATGGTGATGGGGTGCCGGTCTCATTAATATCTGTCTTGAAATAATACGGGTACCCTACATGGGATCTTTAGGACTTAATATTCTTTAGTGTTTTCTTTATCCTACCTTTCATTTCTTTTAGATTTTAGTAATTTTTTTTTTGTATTGGGAGTGTATTTCATGTTTTCATGATCATTCTTCATTTTGTCATGTGCCTTGATTTTTTTAGGGAGATGCTTTGATGCTTCGATGCTTTAAATGAAAAAGTATACAATTTATTCAAGAATAGGAAACGTAAGAAAAATGCTCAGAAATAATCAGCCAAGCGGATCGTCACACACAGAAAATAAGTTTCAACCGCAATATTTTCATTATACGTAATACGTTGTTTATTATTAGCCTACTAAAATTTTTCTTAAGGAAACAATACACTTGTGCGGTTTTCTCTCTTTAGGAAAGTCAAAGCACTTTGTTACTTTGAGTGAGTCAATACTAAAGTGTGGTTGTTTTTGATGAAGTTTCTTTTATTTGTAAGTGGATTACCCAAAGTATAATAAAATTCTATCTGTTTTCAATTTTTTTTCAGCATGTGGCGTAATGAGTGTAACCACCACCTTTTACTAAAAATCTAAAGCCTTTTTCTCTTGGAGGCCTGTAGAGAACAAGGAAATTTTAGGTTATTTCCCAATGACAGATATAAATCGACTCGTCATTCTACAAGACAAAAAAATTGGGGTTTGAGCTTACACGGATTCAGCTAATATATTTCAAGGTGTTACCTTATGGGAAATGGTTTCTTGAAGAAATTCCCAAAGTACTGGCGAAGAAACTGGTAGCTCATAAAATGTAAACTTGATGAGCACCCACTGATTCAAAGTTGTCAGCTAGAGTTAAACTCACTCTAGTGTTATGATCCTTACCAAAGGTTTTAGTGGGTTATCTTTACCCACCAAACCTAACAAACCCTTCCCTCCTGGTAAATCATGTTTGCAAATAGAGACCCATTAGTTTCCCTTTCACACCCTAGAGTCTCTAGAGTCTCTAGACTTTGTTACCTAAAACCGGTGTCTGATTTTCACTGGCATATAGTACCGCTCCTCCGTCAAAAAGTATTTATTTGAAGGAGCCTAAGAAACTTTCGGTGTCTCTTGGTTTCACCTAAGCTCATTTGTATGATTAACATGTGTTTTGAGTCTAAACTTGATTTTGGTGTTTAGATTCAGGCTCTTCCAGTTTCATCGTACATGCTAAACGCCAACCAACTCAAATTTTTGTTTACTTTTGATTTTTAACTTCTATAAAATTGAGCGTATTCTGAGACCACACTTATTTATAGAGAATTTAAGGTACGAGCTACAAAAAGAGGTTCAATTCTAAAATTGAGGACTGCAAAGAACTTCAGATGTGAGCTAAACAGGATTTATTGTCGGAAAAAAATTTACATGATCTGACAATACTGATGATCATATACACCTCATCCAAAAAAAAAAGACTTGTAATGATACATAATACTTGTACTTGACCCTGAGTCATGTATCTAAGTTGTTTTTACCCCCACCCAAGTGTTTTTTCTCTACCGAAAATATTATGAAGAGCATAAAACTGCTGAACAAGCGATTAACTGCATATTTGTTTATTATATTCCACCGACTTAAAGTTTAGCATGAACCTCTCAAAGGAATTAAAGCCATCATAAAGAATAATATATTGAGCTGTCAGACCAGGGCTATTTTGCTAGGCTTCTGTACATTTTTTAAAAGAAAAAGTCACTTTTTTTTGCTCAGATTCCAGATTTTCGTGTGCAACTTCTCATCTTCTAAAATAAATCAGAAATTGTTTTGAGGAGCATTATTATTGTTATTATTTTATTGTTATATTGCAGCAAGAGACACGTCAGTACTCTATAAGGTTTTGCTAGTTTTTTTTTAAAGTTATTTTCTTAAAAAATATTGGTTTGGTGAAAATGTACAATTTTTTTTGACTCATGCTTTACCTCAAGGAAACAAAAGGGTAGAGGGATAATGATGGGTTATGGAAAAATTGCAAGGCACTTTGGTACTAGAGCGCGCTCGTAAAAACGATTAAATCTCTCTTGAAGGGGATGACTTGAAAAAAACTGGATGTTTGTGTGAAGTTATATCGCAAAGGTGAAAACAAAGGGCAGTTACCAACACCCCCTTTATCATGTCCTCGTAAAGTTTACTTTGTATGTAGTTGCTGTAATCTAGGTAGGGTGTGTGTGACGTTGACGTGCTGTATTCTTTTAAACTGATGATAATAGGTCATTTAAAAAAATTGCGAGTATTTCAAGAAGGGCACGTATCAGTAGGGGCTTGTACACATTGTCCTACACAAAGACTACATTAAAAGTGTAAGATTCTAAAGAATTTTGTCTCAGTGTGGAGGAAAAAACCCTACCCAAGGAGAATATATGACGCCATGGCGTTTGTCCTTTGTGGAGAGAATTGAGCAGTGCTGAAAATGCCTTAGAAAGACTTACGAAATGGATTTTTGTGAGAGAGGTGAACTGACTTGGTGAAATTTAAATGACCTACACCTCTTCGGCCAGTGTATATCATGTGTATCTAGTGATCCGACTTTTTTCTACGAGGATTTCAGCTGACTTGCTTAAAAGATCAAAGTGAGGCAGACGAGATCTACCTGTATGCATAATATATCCCTTCCCAGCGTACTTCCATAGATACACAGAGGGCGAAATCATATTATCATAATTCACGGGATTCAACCAGCCACCAGACAAACCTCTATTGTCTCCATTGTTACTATGCAAATGAGGGTAGATATTGTCGCAGACTTCAAAAATTTTGTGTGCCTTTGAACAATACTCTGAACTGGTCTTGTGGTTTGAATGGACATTCCCATTCTCTTGTAGACTCTGGGTAAAGGAATGGCTTCTGTACTTTAGAGAATATGGGCAGATGTGCCTTTATCTCCTTTTTTGATTGTCAACTCGTGTACGAAATTCTCAAATATTTTATCCTTTAGATCAATGAATGAATCCTATTTGGAAGAATAAAGGAACGCCTGAACAAAAAAAAACTTACAGTTTAGGTGAATCTTTTGCAATTTCTATTTTTGGGTTTTTTCCCTTGTCATTGTATACGTTTCATTTGTCTTTGTAAATTTCAGGGCGGTGTTTGCACCCAAAACATAGATAACTTTTAGGGAATATTTGCATTCTTGGTCAAATAATGCTTCATACTTTTTTGACGAATGTTTTAAATCGTCGGCGCAATTTTTTTGACCATTGTTAACATCATCTGTGGAATTTCGCTGCGGAGCGGTTTACGAGTGAATAAAATGACAAGTTGGGTTTACACAGTTTCACGGAGAGGCTTTATGAACTTGTGTGATGATGACATCGGGAAAGATTGCAAATTGCAACCGTGATCAAGCTCTAAAATGGAGTAACGCAATAGCTTAGTGCTTTGACCTACAAGCAAAATAGTATCATTTCATCACAACCATAAATCTCGCATAACTTGATACAATCCCCTAAAATCTGTATGCTCTGCAGTATTTTACATTTTTCGCTTAACTAGTTCACAAGAATGATGTTCTCCGAAGCAAATTCGAAAAATAAGTACTTTTTCTTGGCGGAGTCAAATTAAAATGCGGATATGGACTACACACCATTTATCAAGGGGAAACTACCTTGATCAGATCAACTAAAAAATCCACATCGTGACCAAGAATTCATTTTGAAAAATGTCGAAAAAAAGTAAACCTCAGTTTTTGAGCATATATTCCAACAGAATGGTCATCATGAACATCATTAAACTTATCGTTCTGAATCTACATGCACACAAAAAAAGTACTGATTTAAGCATTTTACCATTACTACTTTGAACAGAGCACACCTAAATGATGAATCACGGTGATTTACTCGTTTTGACTGTAGGAGAATATTTAACGTACTCTAAACTCTCAATATAACGGCAGGTAAATTTGTTTCTTTATAATAGTAGTTTGTATACAAATGGTATGTTATAGCTCGTGCCATTACATCGAGAGTTTAGATTCAATGAATGTATGAAAATGTTTCTCGCTGTACGATCAAACACGACGTACATCCACCAAACCTTAAAACCGTTTGTATAACACGCTGAGCACCTCAAGACCTTAACCACTATTCAAAATGATCTATATGTTATTGGGCTAATATTTCACTTACAGAAGTATTCGTAAACATGCCTAGAGAGAAAAAATGAGAAATGAAGTAAAAAAAACTCATATCATTCAAAACTTACATATGGAATATTATTGCTGAATCGTGCTCGTAAATGATGACGACGGCGTAGAGTAATGTATACATGATTTTTTGAAAAGAATATCTCTTTGATTTCCTAGACTTAGTAGTAGGAAGTCTTTCTTCAATTTATGTGCACTTAGAGGGAATGAAGAAGCATAGTATGATCAAATCAGTACGGTACCACATTCCCATAGTGTACTCATGTAAGAAACTTTTTTGACGTGAATAATATACTCCGTACAGAGAGTCGGATTTGCATGCGGAATTTCATCAAAAGCGTATTCTCTTTGGGGTCCCTCATATCAACAGATACTATTTATGTTGCGAAATTTCTTCATTGTGAGGCCATTACCAACCTGTATAATTTATTTTGTAGTGAACACCCATATTTCTTTAAGTATTGTGTATACAGAATGGAGAAAATTAGTGTATGAAACCCGAGTTATTATTTACAGAGATAATCATTTATATTAATAGTGCATACGTGTAGATTATCCGTACGTGTAGGGAAGGGAAGAAAATTTGCAAAAAAAAAATACTCTTGTCTATTCCGACGTTTCTATTAAAAAGGAAAATATTAGTGGTGGCGTTAGCGAAACGATATAGTCATATTGTCCGTACGTTATGACTTTTCACTAGATGATGAGAGGATATTCTCTTACTGAGACCGCCGCATTGAAATGTCCAAGCTAAATTGCTTTTTTTTCTTTTACAACCACACCTTTGATTCTTTTCGCTGAAGAATGTGTATGTTCCCTGTTGTTTAATTATTTTATTATAATGATAATAAGTATAATGGCTTGTTTCACCTTAGCTCCTTTTGCTCACTCTCTTCATTTGGGGATTTGAGGTACATCTATAAGCCATGAGACTTTTGTCCTGGCCAAGACTCAAGGCTTGATGGAATATTCAGATTGAGACTAAATGTAAAAACCTACTGCCAGCACTTTCTGCAGAACCATGAAATAATATTAAGCTTAGACTCAACTTGATCTGAATCAACTAGGACCTTCTATCCCAGTCCAGTTTAAGCTCCTAAACTTATCGAGGTTATTTAATCCTGTTAAGGTTGAAAATGTTTAGATTATAACCATATGAGACGGAATTGAATTTGAGGTGTAATTGTTTTAACATATTTCCTAGAATCTGGAAAGATATTATGAGAAAATCGCCATTAGGTAGGTTTAACTACCTGGTTCAAAACGAGGATGTGCTACGTAATATCCCTAATTGCCATTATTTCTGATTGCAAGAGTCTGAACCACAGTGATTATTTCTGTGATAGATTACTACCCTCAGTGCCAATTTATTTTGCATGAAAATGTTAATCCAAAAATATAATGCACTTCTTAGCCAGTTTCCGTTTTACTATATGTTTTCTTATGAGAAAGGTGGTACTTTTGTAAAAAAAAATATTTATGAGGGTAATCAAATGAAAAGTCTTTAAGGGAGATGGTTCCTCTCGTAAAGTGCAAGCTTGTAAAACATTCTCCTTTTTTGAGGTAGCCTCAAAGGACCTTCCCATCTTTTTTATAGAAAGAGTAGCCTAATATGGTCATTTTTTATTTTTCTCTTCGTGATCACCTTATCAAATTGCATACACTCGAAATGTTTAAATAGCTTTAGGATTTTTTTTTCGTAATGAATGTATGGCGGTGAAGATGATCAACAGTAGTATACTTTTTATTCAGATGGAAGCTTGTTCAGTGAGCGCACCCATACAATAATTTTTTTTATTCCTTTTAAATCGCCTCATTTTACTAGATTTGGAAAGTTATTTTATGCGCATTTTTTTTTCTTCTTCACGAAACCAATCTATATCTTTAAGCGAAAATACACAAAGTATCGATTCTTTTTAACAATATTCTCGAAAAAAATACGTTTAATTTGCTATAATCCTTGTCCAATATATTAGCATCTTAGCTCGAGAGACATTTTTCATTAGTTGGTAATGACACAAGAAACGAATTCTCTTGTTGCCTTTGTCCATATGAAGCTTTTATGTGATCACGACGATAAAAATTTTGTGTATAGGACATATCATTTTATTCCAAATTGAAATAATAAGGTAAAATGAAACTTTTTTTTGAGATGCTGCTGATCTTCTTGTCGTACGTCTTTTTTTCTCTACAAAGTACAAGTGTAAATGTACTTTTATGTCTGTAAACAAAAAAATAAGATGTTTAGAATCCTCTATTAATCTTATCGTTGATGCTTGATCATTCGTTGTGAAAAAAATTATTGAAGTTGCCTAATCTAAAATGTACTACAGCTTAGACTACATGGATTTGAAGTGAATGCATGTGGAGAGCAACTCAAAATGAGACTATGAGAGGGAGAAGGACTTGCACAAGAGAAGGACAATATCTCTTTTCTGACTATTTAGCCAGCTTTGGATAATTGGATTTTTGATACTTTTTAAAAGAAAAAAAAAAGTTGACTGACGGTAATTAATGGACTCTCATTTTTTCCATTGCAGTTTTTGGTCGTTTTGAATGAAGAAGTAGGTAGAAGAGAGTAAGAGCACGTTTGCTACTCTAGAACCTTGTCTGGCAATTGGTGTAGTGATGCAATAAAAGGAGCATCTGTTAAGTCATCATCATTTTGTCTTTTCTTCATTTTACTAATTTATGTTGGTGGTGATGAAGCTAAAGCAAGTATTGAACTTTAAGGCTTTCTCGAATCTTTAAAATGAAATAAGGAGGTGAGGTACCCACCAGCCACCTTAATGTCATATGGTATTTTCCTCGTAGAATCCGTGCTTAATATCTACGCCATATTAAGGGATTATGCGAATATAATGAGCAATACCAAAATATTGCGGTATTAAAGTGCGAAACATAAACTTGGCTTATGGTTTCTTAGGTAACTTAAGACCTCGTCTGAATTACACAGATGATATGATCATTCACTACATGATTTTTATGCTTAAACCTTTAAACACCCTCGTGTTCAGAGTGATATGAGGAATGTTACAAGAAGTTACGTAGACAGGCGGTTCCTCTTTGTAATCATTTATTTGAAAAGATAATTTGTAGAATAACCCTAGCAGAAATTTAGTGAAAAAAAATGAAACAACAATATTGGACTCTACTCCATCCCATAATTTTTTTGTGTGAGTCTGAGTCTGAGTACCTGGCCAACATCTCATTTTGGACGTTAAACCCATCAAATGCAAACTACGTTTACAGGTTAGCTACGTTTATAATTACTCAGGAAATATAAAGGAAAAGACTGAGATAGGGAGAAACGAGTAGAAAGGCTGAAAAAAAACTGGAGTTGTATAGAAAGCACGATTTTCTCTAGAGTTTTTTTTAACGTGGCGATTTGAGAAGCATGTATGCCATCAGCGTACATACAATGGAGCATTGTATAAAATCTCCGAGATGTTTTTGCTAGTTGCTTATTTCTTCCTTGAATGAGAATTAAGTAGTTTCTCCCCGAAAAGAAATATCGCTTCTAGTTTTAAGCTAGTCATGGGAGTATTAAATCACGTCTGTCTAGTTTCATTTTCTAATTTAAGCCATAAATAGAGTGTACTGCAGTTTAAAAAACAACTGCCTTAAATCAACATGCAGCTCTGTTACCAAAAAATTAACAAGCTTTATACCAATGGGTCACTTTTAAACTTTTAATAATTCTTGTAAAGTCAACAAATTGGAGACAATGTAGTTTCCCTTCAAACGTGACATTTACCAAAGTACTTTTCAGTCCACAAAAGAAAATTACTGTATGGGCAGCTAACTTCTTATGGTCGTGTACGCATCCGATTAAAAAACAAAGTATAAATTTGTCGGGGTAAACTCTTGATGTCATTTAGCTTTTACTCTATAATAATTTCTCCCGTATTTCTCTCCTCTAGGCTGAAACATTTACAGAATATATAGTGTAGCTTAGAGTGTTTAATGGTTTTGTTACATTTTGTTGTGGTACTTTCACATTTTGTAAAAATTTCTGTTGGTATTCCCACTCGGAATTATGGTGGTTATTAGCTTAAGTGGTTTAAATATGAGATAAAAGTGCATGTTTCTTGTTAGCCTCCTTCTACTTAACTTTTGTATGAATGACTTATTTTGATTTTCATTTTATATTCGTTTTGCTTGCGAACGTAATGATGCTAATATGTCTACTAATTTTCTTCCTTTGCTCAAGATGCTAAGACGAGATTAAGGAGATGCACTCTACACTTATGAATTATATCAAACGGCGCTTCTTTATTTCCTTTCTATCATTTTCGTAAAGTACATAATGACTCCTCCAAGCTCTCTTAACAAGGGTGCATTTACAAAGACAAAAAGTCCGATTTTATCTGGGAGAGTAGTCTGAGTAAAAGAAGGAAATATATAACTCTGTTTGTTTAGACACTCTCAGCAGAACTACAAATAGTACTAAATAGTACACTTTCGAGTGTAGACTCTCCTTCTCCAAATCTGATAGAGAAACAAAGTATAACAATTTCAAAAGCATTTTTATTAAGCATCGTCATCCTCATTCATCACATTCACGAAATAAAGACGTATAGTGGGATGCCAAGTCATGAATAAATGTATGAATGAGTATGATGATAATATTATGGATGTGGGTTTGACGTGCGGTTCAACAGGTATATCTCTGTAAAGGAGAAAAAAATAATTCCGTACTGAAATACTCTCATGGTGTAGCCTAATAAATTCAAACTTTGTCTTCCACACGTACCAAAACTTTTATGTCCGCATCTTCTTACACTGTTACAGACTAAGTATGCTTTTTTCTGAGGAAAAGAGACAAAAGGGTTTTGGTATGGAGGGTAGAAGACCGTGTCTTGTTCACTATATGATAATTAATGCCTCCATATATTTCGTCAAAGTCCATATTTAAAGTACAATGATTTTCTCTTGTACCCTCTCCTTAAAACAGCGTATGGTTGAGTAGTCGAGTGAACTTAAATATGTTGACCTTCTTAGTCAGAATAAGAGTGTAGGAGAAGAGGAAGGTCTCTTGCATTTTATTTTCTCGGCCCTACCCAACTCATCATGTTTTTGTTTCCCCAACGTAGGAATTTTAAGCTTGCTTCATATAAAAAATTGGAGGGAATAACCTAAAAATAAAACGTATTGAATTTTTTCGAGAGTATTCTCTTCTTTTGCGATTTTTCATGTTCCATCTTCCGTAAAATAGCTATAGTGAGAGTTGCTCTTGTAAAAACATATGCATCAAAGCTTCTTCCTGAACTTGACCAACTCTCTTTTCCTTGTTCCAATTGATGAAATTAATAATGATCAAGAGTCGGCCTCGGCTGTCATTATGTTTTATGCGTGTCTCATCTAACGGCTTTTCACGCATGAATAATAGTGCATATGCTTAAAACAAGATGTAGGATTTTTGGTTTGATTTTGTAGTCATTATTTTTCCCTTTGACAATTCAAGGCTTATGAGTTGGACGTGTGTTTAGAGAATGGAGGAACACTTTAGTATTGTTAATTTGATTTGTAAGTTTGGTGATGATGATGTACATGTCAGGACACATGTGTTCTTTAAATGTAGTCCTTTAATTCCATTCGAATTTTTTATAGAGTTCATTCAATGTGCATAGCCTTAAGTCATGTTTTGACGGATGGTAAAAAAAATCGTAGCGACTTTGAGTGTTAATGAATAAGGTACTTTCAGATTAGCTCGATTTTGTCGCCACTTTTATCCTCCAAAATACTAATTGATTTGTGTGCTTTGTATACGATACTCATCTTCGTACAAAACTACTCCAAAAAGCTAAGCTGAGTTTTAGCGTTTGCAAATTTTGACAGGTGACTTTAAGGTCTTCATCTGTCAATTCTATGGTACCTTGGTGGGCTTCAAAGTCTCCTCAAAGTTTACATTCTAAAAGGTCAAGTATTTTGTAAAAGTCCCATTCAAAACGCTACATTCACTCACATCTCACATCTGAGCCATTGTTTGAGTTGGCCGTGACAAAGAGGCAAATAATTGGTGTTTCAGCTGATTATTCTGACTCTTATTGTCTTAGCTAATTACCGTAGGTAGGTAACGCGTGAGTACAATGAGCAGTTATGAAAATGAGTTCATAAGGTCCACTCTCATTTAAGTTATGTAGAGACTTTCACGTCATGAGGTAAGGATGAATGATGCTGTTACGATTACTCAAAGTATGGCTGAGGTGTGGTCAAAAGCTGAATGTACTTTTCGGGAAATTGCCACGCCAGTACCAAGCTAGGGCACAACCCGAGCCTACTTTGTAACCTTCTAATCATCCTAACATCCATCCTTTTGTCTTCTTATCTTAAACTTACATGAATAATTGAATTAGTCTTGAAAAAAAATGATTGAAACAAAACCATATGAATGTACCCACTAAAGAGGTTACACACATGGAGTATCTACAGAATACATTCCTTCTTGACGTTTCCTTTCTCTTCGTCAACATTTCTTTGTGAATTTACTTTTCTTCGCTGGGATCAGGATCGGTCGTGATCATAAAAAATATGTGTAGGTACTACTCTGCCAGTCTCATTTTTGCTGGGTACGAACTTTATGATTTTCTTTATGGAAATATCATTTCGAAGGTGTGGATGCTTATCTCATATTTATATTGTGTATTTTTATAGCCTACAGTCGGCATTTAAGATGCAACGTAACAAAAGCTCATAGATTACCAGAGAAAAAAAACATTTTTGAAGAAGATGAGTGACGAGCACGATGATGGTCACTCACAAAAATGAATACAGACATTGAACTTTTAACCTTGCCCATTTGTTACAATGAACGTGAATAAATGAGCGAGAACATTTTTTTACAACCATTCCGTGAAAAATGCGATGCGTTTGAGACTCTGAAAGTTTCAAAAGTGTACAAGACGTGTACTCTGGTCACAATTTATTACTACTCATGCTTAACAGAAAACGGTAATCATTGAGAATGACTTTACACTCGGAGGTACAATAGACTAGTGGAGTGAGCCTATATGTTGATGAAATTCATGGAGGAAAATAGGCTCATTCCGCGAAACTCCATTTTAGCATGAAATCAATGAATGTAATGAGTAATTTACATTATTTCGATAGCTCCACCTAAGTTTTTTTATACTAAGGAGATTCTCCAAGACCTTGAAATTTCTTTAGCTCTTGAGTATTCTTGTACGCCTTAGATGAAAGCAATGAAGAGTCATGGATTTTTTTTCGTACTGGAAATTCCCACATTTTTATTATTTGCATTCATTCATCCATATTACCCAATCACGAAAATATTGGTGTAATCATCATCACATCTTGATTATTCCACACGAACCACCACCCGAGTTAATAAGCATTATTATTGCAGTATTGCATCGATAAAATATTTCAGTAGAGAGTCTGAAGCTACGGAATCATTAGAACGTTTCATGGTCATCTCCAAGTGTACAACAGTAGAGTCCGGGTTTTACATAAAATCGCATTAAATGAGTCACGTAAGAAAAAACTACGTTATGGTAGAATGCTCTCGTGGAATGATCGCCTTATATGTAAGTGTCCGATGGGATTTGAAAGTTTCCAGTATTCATCATGATATGATTATGTAGTAATTAGAAACACGCTACAAATACTCACCAAGAAAGGATAGATGCATAGGCAGTTTACAGGTAGAATTTCAACAAATGTTCTATATGGCTTTGGTCAGATTTTGTAGATAATGAGGAGGTGGGGACGTGGCAGTTTGGCGTAGTTTACTCTTTATACGGCTACTATACACAGCGTATTCTGGACTGTTGTGGGCTGTGGATTAAGCTAGTTGCTTTGAAATGAATTGCGCCGTCCCGGGTGCGGGTGGTGTGGGAACATGTGAATGAACATTATGATGTTGGAGTCCCACTCACTTATGGATCATGATATGTCTGCTGTGTGTACACTTCGTGTGACCATTGTCCGAGGAACCTTTATCTCGATTATGATAAGGACCATATGATATGCATCAAGGTTACTTGTAACGTCGTGCTTTACAGGAGTACGAACCCAGTTTCCCCATGACTTAACCTTGGAATTCGATGCGTTGTTGTGATATTTGTGTACATTTTCATATTTTTGATATCAATTGGTTCTGCTGACGGACACGATGAAAATGAAAGACGTAGTGTTTTCTTTAGCGTTACGGATGAAGGAGCTTGATGCAGATCTAGTGTAATTACCAAGAGCAGAACCTTCTTAGTCTTAATGCTTTATACATAGTGACAAGGAGATATTTAACGAGCGAGTGAAATATTAAGATAAACTGATTAAGCTAGGAATTTATTTCTGAAAATGTTCGTGTACAACGTACGTGAAAGTAGGGATAGGAGCGCATGGTCATCTCATTATGGAAGTTAGGCTCACCGGTACATTTTGGCTTTGTTTCCCATTCTGAAACTCATTCATGTCGCCACACGTAAAATGATTGCTTAGCACAGTTTCTTCCCAGCTAAAGAGAATGACTTGGCAAAACTTTGTTCTCTTTGAGACATGATTAGAGATGAAATGACGTGAAAATTGGCGTGCCATCTAAGAAAAGGGGCAATACAAGGAGAAGAGGTGGCAATTTCTTCTTACACATTATTCAAGCGCTTCAGAAAAAAAAGTCGTGTATAGACTAAGAGTACAAAGCTTTTCATGGTTATTTAAGATGTTCATATTTTCTTGATAAGGTTCGAGTTGGAGGCTGAAGATGATTCTTTGTATCCAACAGTCCCATTTTTGTCTTCTCTCGTACATCAAAATCACATGTGTTTTTTTCTGTATTGTGTCAGCAGTAATAATAATAGTAATCACAGAAGATGTGCGCATGAGAGAGAAAAAAAGTCGCTTCTTCCTTTTCTTTTTTTGACCAATTCATGTACGTATGAAGTCATCGTTTTGTGTACACTAAAGGAACACTCACGTTTTCGTATTTTCGCGTATGGAAATGAAAAGAGAATGAACCTTAATCACATTACAAAAGGGTAAATACGCGGATGCTGGTGGTTTTCTGTAGTTATAGTGAATGGTAGAAATAGTACGTAAGGTAAGAAACTGCATAAGATGGATCTCAAGTCCGAATTGGAACGTAAATGTTTGGAAGCCATGCAGCTTAAGAAGTTAAGTATTGATTTTGATATGTCTGTCCGTCCGTCTGCCCGTCCGATCATTCAAAGACTCTCGAACGCGTGGACCAGTTGACGTCAAATTTGATATATGGGCACTTCGGATGCCAAAGAAGACCTCATAACTTTTAGGCTCTATCTTTTCTTGCAAAAGGTCAGGGGTCAATAGTGGATGATTTTTTTTTTCAAATGACAACCTATGGCTTATTATAGCTCATTCGAAAGCTCTTGAACTCTACATTATTAAAAACTTAATTATTGACCATTTTAAATCAACCGGATTTATGCAGACGTTTGATTCAGCCTTTCAATAAATTCTCAGCTACGTAATTGAAACTGTATCAACAGCTTTATTTCAAAAATTATGTGTACTAATGAAAACGAATGGAATCGTGTTTGAGTCAGTGACACACAGCTTCTTGCTGATCTTTATGGCTTAGTTTCCCTCAACTTTAGATCTTGATGGAAGGGTGCAGTCGTGCAAATATGAAATTGCTAAAGCATGAGTACATTCTGTAAATGTTCACAGGTACAGGGAATCATTTTTCCTATTGTTTAGAAATTCTTGAAGGTGTTTTATGCTCAACTTGAATGATTAGAAGATTACAAGATCAGCTTAGAGGTACTCTTAGATTTATGACTGAAGATGTGATGTATGTCCCATCTTGACTCCCTACCGAAGGCGTACACTGTTTGTCTACAAATAATTGTCATGAAACATGAAGTCATGAAGAGCCACTCACATAATAACAATCAAAATTTTGCTTCTTTAATTCTTCCTTGAGACTTGAGTGGCGAACGTAAAAAAAATTATTTCGTATAGGGAATGAATTAAAACATGGTGGGGTTCCCTGCATGAGACTTTCCATTAAGTAACTTTAACAATGACAATAACTTTGAAGTACATTGTTTCCTAATGAATGGCTTCTAAATAAGCTAATTCGGTGAAGCTAATATAGTGATTGTTTTGCATGTACTATTTCAGTGTTTTTTTTCACAATTGATTTTGGCGAATATAGTTCATTATTGTAGTTTGATGGAAACTCATATACTTTATTCCATTTCCTTAAGTTTTATTAACTTTTCGCAATATTCTGGAAAAGCACGAAGTTTATTTTCATAAAAGCTAGACAAAACACATTTGAAACAATTTTAATAATAAATTTCATTATTACATTCCTCCCATTCCGTCAGTAGAATATATTACAGTGCTTTATTCTCTGAAAAAGTAAAAACATTCATCATATCCTACCTAATTCGCATACACTTCCTTTTGTTCTCTTAGTATGCTCAGGCATTTCAGCAATCCCCAAATATTTCCTATTTTTCATACATCGCTGACTTACATTTCCCTCCGTTTGTTTACCGTCTGTACGGTTTTTTTTTGAAGTCTGTAAGTAAAATAATAAATGTACAAAACAAAAAAAATATATGATCATAGCCAAAGTTGACAGGCTAGTTTAGCATCCAAGGTACTTTTGTTTATTCAAATGACGATAGACATCTGCCTTTTTTACAGATCATAAATATGATCCCATAAAAATATGTAATATTTTATGACATTCTTATTGTAAAAACAAATTTGGATCTGGTCCATACTCCGAGCTGCAATTTTACGATAGCATTGATCATCCTCCTGTCTATTTATTGTCTGCCTCAACTAAAGTCTTTTGCCCAAGCGATTAGCTTTCATGTGTCCATTGTCATTCTCTACTGTTTTCTTTACGAGACACGCAAAATAACAACTAGCTTATTTATTCTCTCTTTTAAATTAAGTAACATACTTGCTCCTCTCCATTTACATATGTTGAGAGAGACTACAGGGAGTAACCTTTGGTGCTGGTGGTGATTGCCGAGATGTTGGCTAGTTTTGTGCAAAAATGTTTAAATGCATTCCACTTGGACAGTTACTGCCGACCAAATTCCTTTTACATTGAGTCTCTAGTGTATTTATTTTCAAAAAGAATCAAAAATATTTAAACTTTCTGCAAAAGGATGATAACAGGGGATACAAATACTTTTAGGCAATACTATATTTTATCTTAACGACTTTAGTGTTTCTACTCGTTAGCTTTGAGTTGAATGGGGAGAGCTGTGAGGTTTAGCATTTATTATCGCATTGTATTTGTAATTTGAAAGACACGACAATGTTTCAACCTGAAATTACAGAATTGGAGTGAAAGATTATATGAAAGTTTAAGTCTTTAGCTTACACACAAGCCTATTGTCTAGATCCCTAGATACTGCTCGAGTTCCAGGTACAATGGGGAAAAAAAATAAGAAAAAAATATTTTTTGATGGAGAGCAGTAGAGCAGCCGAAGAAAAGAATCAGAACTACATTCTTTTTCGAGCAGCACTTGATCATTTGACCATTCTAACATTTGCTCGGTGAAGTAGTGGACCAAGGGGGTCGGAAACCGGTGTAAAGATGTCTGTGAGGTTTTTTTTTCTCTCTCTCGGTAATTTAAAATGACATGAACTAGTGTAATTTGGCTCATTTGCTGTATGATACTTGTCAATACTAGTTTCACGTTCGTCATTAGACTTTTATCCACATGTATAATATCCTGTTGAGAGGGTTTACTTTTTGACGCTTGCCTTGCTCTCTCTGTGCGCCAAGTACAAAGGAAGACCGACCGTGTGGTTTTTCCATTATGATCAGTTTCATCTTTAGCGTGTCCGTTTCATACTTTTTAATCATTTTCTTTTACGGGGGAATTGCAAGTTTGTCGTAAATTATCATATGCATTGTTTCTTGTCATGCAGTAACCAGCTTGAGAATTTACCACCGGAGCGGAACACACAAAAACAATAGCATATTTGAAGAAAATAAAAAGTGAATTAAAAATCAATAAAAGATTCATACTTTAGATTTTTTTCCTCTATAGTAAATTCTATACGTATTATTGATTAGTCATCAATTCCAACTGTTATCGTAAACCATTTGAAGGTATTTCTCCAATTAGGTTTTGCATTTCCAAGTGGATAATTTTACCAACATAAAGATTTCCCTAAGAGATTTTCTGCATAAAAGGATGCAATTACAACTCGTTTTAAGACAAACATGTACGGTATAAAAATCAATTAGCAATTATTTTCTTATTTAGAATACTCTTATGGCCTGAGACCTAAATGCAAGTTGTAGTTGGCTTTGTGAAAACAATAAATCGTGATTACTGTCTCGTTTACCTTTGCTTCAAACATTAAAGGAGATTTCGTAGCCGGTATGTCTTCTTCTGAAACAACAGCTGGAGATAAGTGTCGATTAACAAGAAATTGGCCTATCTTATTCTGCTAGGAAGCAAATCCTTAAATGCACAATGACTCTAGATGTCTTTCTCTAAGATAATCCTGAAGCACTTGAAAATTGTGTGTTGTCAGACTAGTCTAAAATATCATATTTCGTTTCCCTACGCAACATACCAAAGCTCAGCATCACCTTTTTGGACTTCAACCCGGATGGTACGTAACTTTTTTTCCCGAATATACCTATCCTCTTATAAAGTTTTGGTGGAGCAGTTTCGGTCGTTTCAAAGTCGTGATTAAATTAGTCATGTAAAAAATGTGAAAAGGTCCTGTTTTTTTCATGCACATTTTGATGGTTACCATAGTCATTGTAATCAAGATAGAGTGCATACAAGAAGGTTGATTTGTTTTGTTGCATCATCCTCATCATTATCAAGCCCATCAGAGTGATCATCATGGTCTCATCGTCATTTCTGATATTTCTTGGTGATTACCTAGAGTTGATTCTTATATGCAAAAATAATAAATAATGTGAGCATATGTGTATACGTTTTGGGGCCTTGTTATCTCCACTTTTTTTGTGGCTGAAGCATCCTCTCCAATTGAAAAATAATGGTGGCATATTGCACAGTTTGGTTCATGTAAAGAGTTATCGGTTCATCATTCTAATCTGTATGAAGATGAAGTATGACGATGACCGAAATTTCGACTTGACGTGAATTTTTTTTCACGATTTCACACCAAAACGTGCGCTCACCGATAATTTTCCCAATGTACGTACACATTTTACCTTAGCATCATCATAAATGTGCTATGTATGCAGTAGACGTACACACCTTTGCTCGATCCCATAAATTACTTTTTGAAAAAATTTGCAATACCCTACCCGATATCGTGAAAATTGGCTCATCCAAGGAATTAACTAGGGATCAATCACCTTCTCATATAATTTGACCGGGAGCGTGTTCCTTAAAACTATTAGTCGAGTCAAGAAAGACTCCAAAAGGAAGAGAATCTTTATGGATACGGGGATACTTGAGCAATCCTATTTTTGAAGTCAGAACTACTCAAATGAGTTAAGTAGGTAGAGTGACCATAGCTTCGTAGCTCCACATGTCCTCAAGAGAAAGAGTGATGGATACTAATGAATTTATGTATATGCTAAGGTAATTTCTTAGAGCAAATAAATTATTTAAAGATTTACTATCTTGGGTATTCAGCTGCGAGCTTCTCAGTACTAGGTATTTTGTAAATTAATACAAAAAGGCTAATTCAATTTTAGCATGCAAATATATACTAAGGAGTACACCTGCTGTACGCAATTTTAATAAAAGCGTAACTCAAGTTATACAATTTGTCTTCGAAAGAAAATGTAGAATGGAATGTCATTGTAAAGATCGTCGTAAACATCATGTTTTCTTAGGGATGACTTGGCTCACTAAATTAAATTTTTTTGTGAAACGTTAGGTACGTACGTGCAGTATGCACTAAGGCTGTATGAAACTCAACATTCTCAACTGTGGTGAAGTCAAACCTCGAAATAAAATTTATGGGATGGGAGTTAGCTGCTGTTAAGCCTTTTTTCTAATACGAAAGTCATTTGCAATTTGCAATTATGCAAAAACGGGAGAGAGAGACATTGAAGCTTCCGTAAATCGTATGGAAAAGAATGTCAATATATTTATCCCGAAAATCATACTTGATGCATAGATTCCTTAAGGATGATTTTCCTCCAGCCTGTAATACTGCCCTAAGTACTGACAACATTCTTTAGATTCTATTAGAGGCAAAATAAAAATACTCTTTTGAAACACTTGTAAAGCATAGGAATACAGAGAAAACTAGAAAACTAGCGGAAAACAAGAGAAAATAAATGTAAAATAAAACGTCTGTTGTCAAAAAGAAACACCTCTTTGCACGCAACGCAAATCAGGCGAGTAGAGTTGAGTAAACGACTTTTGATCTTCATTTCGGAGTAACTTGTTGGCTTAAGGTAAATATATTGTGCTTAAGGTAAGATGCGTGTATACTACACGAATCACTTTTTATTCTAAGCTTTCAACAACAGGAGCTTGGAAAATTTTAAAATTGCAATGAACTTTTTCCCCTTGATGTTGTTTATAGCATCTGCGCCACCATAAAACTGGAATGTGCATTGTTATTATAATGGTCTTGAGTGAATGGCTCGTCTAATCTGATTCTCTGGCCAGAGGAATTATACTTTGTACAAGAAGGCTTGGAGGTAACATGATAAGTTTATATTGTGGAAGAAACCTGTGCATTCCTTCCGAAACAAAGTATGCAATTTACCTGATTCCGGGATCATCGTGCCATTCATTTTTTGGGGTGATGACGGCGCTCGTATCTTTCCTTGACAGTAGCTCCATCATGGACACAGCTTATGACTGGTTTAATGTCTTGTCTAACTCAGAATTTTCACTTGCATTCCTCCGAAATCAAAGAAAGCAACTAAATAGAATAATTATTTCGGAAATGCTGAATAAATATTGAGTTTCGGCTATGGAAAGCGAGATTAACCTTAAATTGTGGCCAATGAAATGGTTTTTCTTTATTCCTTCGTCAAATTTGTCATGAGTTCTTATCGTGCGAACGCATTTCTGAGCAAAATTAGGGAACCTAAGAAAAAGAAAGTTTCTCCGCTGTAAGCAGGGATAATGGAGGAGTTCTAAGAAATAGCGTTTGTTCCTACGATTTTCTTGAATTCACCTAAGCAACTGGTACAACTACAACTGTCAATCAAAAAGGTTCTTTGAAGGACTGCTTAACCTTACGACATATTTTTGGAGTGTTTTGGATTTGTCAATTTCTCATGACTCCCGCAGATCCCCTAAAAGATAGGAAATTTTTGCAGTGATTTTTTGAAAAAACCCGACTGAGTTAATCGTGCCGAGCATCACTACGGGTTTCGCAGAAGGGAGCCGTCCATCAAACATAAAAAAAGAGAGAGTTGCGCTACTCTATAAATTTTTTGTTGCTTATTTTAGTTACAACTTGTTTGTCGAAACATTCCGACACACTAAAAGTGAAGGAAAAATCTCAGCGCTAGAATTAAATGTAATGTACCTACGTGCTTTTAACTGATTTATGTTAGCACCTTCACTCGCATTTTTCTAAACAAAAAAAAATCGGAGCAAGATTATTCATTAGAATGAAAAGTATGTAATCTTCAAGCGTAAACAAAATTGTGGGGTGGCTTTCAACTAGTGTTGCTAAAATACTTGGTGAGAGTGACTCCTCTCTGGTTCGTCCGTGCCATTTGTCTTCAATGCTAATTCATCAAATGACATGAGACTTGATAGAATAACCAAATCATGTAGAATTGACAAGAGGAGCCAGCTGTGTAATTGCATCACGGCAAATCTAGTTCTGTTGGAAGTTAAACGCCATAAAGTGTACAAGAGGAAGGACTTCAAAGGGTGCAAGAAGTGGCGTCTCTTTGCAGTTTTACTTTTATTGAAGGAGGCATATGCGAAAAATAAGCAAGGAAAGGAACGCGCGGTGTACTAATGTCATGATTATTATTGGAGCAAGGTTGATTAATAGGTATGGCTATGGTGAGGTCACGCCCAAAACCAATCGGGCTGTCATTAGCTTGTTGAAATGCGTGAGGTATTAATCACAATCAACCACAAGTGAAAAAAATATGTTGATAGCTACACTAGCCCCTGTACTTATTCCTGTTGATCTTGTTAAAAATCGTTGAGCCTAAATGTATTTCATTTTGCTCGCCGCTTCTCGATTTTCTTGAAAATGTCTTAAGGCACTGTCGTAATACAGTATTAGAGCGATAGCCGTTAAAAGAGATGAAATAAATGCCCGAAAATGGGAAGAAGGAGGAGTGATGGTTCTTCCCTCGACTACGTACCAAAGAGAATTTTTTTTTGAAACATTTGCCATTAGCAGAATTCTGATGAAAATCAAGATCATGCGGTCAAAGAGGTCGGTACGTAAATGACACGCTTGCATTAAACAATAGCCAGGGACCAAAGCCGAGCAAAGGAGCAGAAATATAACCTTAGTAGCACTCGCCGTATTTTTCACAAGATAAATTTCGCAAAGTTCATTTGTCAAATAGTTGAATAGAGTTGCAAAGCTAAATAAACTGACAAATTCTCTAAATGAAAGCAATTTTCTAGGAAATTGTTGTTAGCTTAATGCAATTCAGTAAAGCGTCCTTGGATAGATAGATTTCAAAATGTGGATCTGATGTTTTAATGGAAGCTAAAGCGCACGATTTATAAAAACGTTTTTTAACTCTCACAGATTTCACATCAGATGAAAAGGCGTGGTAAAACATTAAACCGTAATTCTGTTTTTTTATGAAACCTAATCACCAAAAATCTTTCAAAGGGATGAAAGAATATTGCACGAAAGATGTAATTGATTTTGTTTCGAAGAAATGGCAATATCCGTTTCAATCCCAGTAGGCAATCTTATGAAGCGTTTATGGCTTAAAACTCGTCCCGAAGCGTTATTTCCAGGAAATTGTAAATGAAAAACCTCTCAGTAGCGCACAGTTAGAGTCTGATTGTTTTACTCTTTTATTTCCCTCGAGAATCTAAAGTAACTTGGATATTAATTTCAGCCAGAAGAACAAAAAACGACAATGATTTAATTGTTATATGAACGTTACATTGTTTAATCGACGATTAAAAATGCTTTTGAGCTTAAAGTCACGAATTTAAGAAACAATATTTAAATCGTATTGATCCCGTTTCAAAATTTATTACGTGAACTGTACATTCTGTTAAATCACGATTTTTCGGTAAAATTGGTTGCTGCTATAAAAAAATCGGTTGCTACTGTTTAATAAGCACTTTATGTATTTGAGCTTGGATCTTTCTTTATGATCCAGTAACGTTCATGCTCTCTTTAAAATAGTGTACTTAAGAAGAACAATAAGGTTCATCATGAAGTCAACAGGAGGGAATCATAGAGCCCAGAATTGTATTGTTGAATCACACATTGTTTCCTCTTTGAATACCGTGGGAACCAGTTTAATTGTTCAGGTTAATATCTGAGATATTGTGAATCTGTAGAAGTAGCCGCCTGAAAACCTGAAAGGTTGTTCGTTTATCGTTTGCCAGTGCTTTCTTAGACTTTCTCCACTTCTGGTGGCAAAGTCACTCTGTTCTATGCTGATATCGGATAGAATTAATTTTGTCAAGTTAAATTTGTCAAAAAATTTCGTCCTTCTTGGTTCAGGAGGAACTTTATCTCTAGCACAGGCTACAGTAAATGGCAATCTAAACGCTCATGTCTAGCCTGAATGGATGAAATTAACCTTGGAAACCTCATGGTCACTCCTTACTCGGTTCTCAGCCCCACATTAATTTTATTATCATAGCGTAGTAATCTTCAGAATTATGCTATCTGCCAAAATTGTAATATGCAAATGAACCAATTAAATCCAGTCCGAGTAAGAAGCGCTGTGAAAATTGTAATAAAATCCTGAGCTTTAGGTGGAGTTTATGGAACTTTAGAGATTTTTGGTACGCATATGATGATTACGATTGGGGGATGATTTCATTAGCAATAAAAATACACAATTTGAATTAAAGGCAAACTATATTTTTCACACGTCCCAAAAAGAGTGACTGCCACCCTGGCGCTAGGTTAGCATACCTTATACGTACTGTATTTTATACGGTTTTTATTTCAACTGTCTTAAAGATGATGACAAGGCTGATTCAATGATTGTATGAAAGTGGATAATTCTCGGCGTTTGCTCCCTCATTAAAAGAATTGTTGGAATGGTCACTCTCTGAAATAGAACAAAGGTTGATTTCGAAACGAAATCAGTGTACTGGCACTACTAAAAAGAGAGAGGAGTTAATATTTTTTTTAGCAAAGTGCTACGGAGATCATTTTGAGGACTTCAGCCATGGACTAGAATCATAACGTACGGAGTACGATTCGCCGGTGGAAAATGATGATGAGGATGATCTTGTCGTTAATAATAACAATGATGATGCTGATGATGATTAGAAAGGGATAATTTATAGTGCACTATTAGCCATATATGTAGAATGAGCGTGCGCATTGTGATCATCATCATTGGAGGGGAAGGAATGCCATCAAAAAATATACTTTTTTTTGGTGGATTGTGAATTGTCTTTGAATAATAATAATTCGTCCGTTTCATCTTTTTTTTTCAAGACGTTATTTTCTTTCTTTTTTGCCAAGACTTCAAGAGAGAGAGAGAGAGATGATGATGCGTGAGAGGTTAACGTATTAATGAATGTCCCTGTTGTTTTCTACTCGAGACACTGGGAGAGATGGGGGGATTGTCAGAGGAAGACCAAGTTGTACCATTTTAAAATCCAAATGTGGTCCATCGTGTCTAGTCACTTTAATTTTGAGTGTACGCGTAGCCACGTTTTCCTTTTTATTTTCTTGCCATATTTTTCTTCATGACTATGCTTTCTTCTGATCTTGTAAAGAGCGTGATATTTATGGCACTGTGTTCATTTGTCCAACTCTTTTGTTACTTTATTGGAGTGATGAAAAGACGTGAACTTTGATCTTGATGACCATGTCATGTCCCATGATCTGATTTGGCTTTTATCATCTGCCAAGAGATACTCTGATAATGATGCGCAAGATAAGAAAGCATCTTGTCATATCTGTAGGACTTGTATCCGTGTGAAACGTATCATGCTATTTTTTTATACGCTTGAGTGAGTTTATTCATTGTTAACTTGTGAATTGGAGGTTTTCATAAGAACAGGGATCACATGGATGATATAGTTTACAAATGATTTGGCTCCTCACACACCAGAAACACGTAATGCAAATGCTAAAGGGGACTGGATCTCTAGTATCTCTTATACCTTTGGATAGTGTCGTGATAATGCTTACGTGAAGAGAAAAAATTAATCAAACTATAATTCCATTCTTTAAGACGGTATGATGTTGGATATTTGGATATTGAGGACACTCAAATTAGTTTGTAGCTGGCGAGCAAAATCTGAAAGGGAAAATCAGTTTTAATTACCATCAATATATGATTTGATTAAGTGCTTCGGGGCAGTCATATAAATTGATTTAATTTACTGTGTGCCAAGCATTATATGTAAATTACTAGAGCAATTTGCTCTCTAGAGAGGATACCGTCACCAAAAATACATGAAGCTAATTTTGGCAAATAATTGGCCAAGTGGAAAACCAGTTGCACAAGGCGCGAACGTAGCAATAAAACTATAAAACTAATGCTGTTAACTCACGCACACCCGAATATTTTAATCTAAATGAATTAATATGAATTGCATTTTTCTCAGAGAAAAAAAATCCCTACGCTGGAAAACAAACTTGCTGTAGTAAAGTAGTTCAGTGAAGAATATAATAAGTTATAAAAAAATATTGGACGCCAATTTTTTCTCTTCATTTTCATTTTTGTTCTTGCTATTTACTCCAAATTTTTTCTAAATGTTAACAATGGACAATTTAGAGTAGAGGAAAGGGTGAGATGATGTTGTATAATGATTTCATGAGGGTAAAGGTAGGTAGCCGCGACAAAGCCTATGGGAGCGGAAAGTGTTGGAAAAGGAAGGTAATAAATCAATACTCTTGATATGTTGACCATACCATAATAATGATTATTGCAGATTTGTTTTTTTTCTCTCTAAATCTAAATAAAAAAATCTGGAGTGTAACAACTTTTTAATGTAGTGTAATTGAATTATTGTTACAACTCCGTCCTGAGGTTTCTATGAAGAGATGCATAATTACCACAAAGGAACAATGGGACAGACAGTAGACCTATAAAGAAGGAGTGTAGAGGAACTCTTAATAATTTAGTAATTTAATGAAACGATATACTGTCATCTACGAGGTGAACCAACAAAGAAATCAAGGGAGGGTGGAATCTACAAATAAAGCGAAGAAGATGCCTTTTTATTGCACAATTAGACGCTGGCAATGGGCTAACTGGTTTGGTGGATTGTAATTGATTTGGTACAGGTTCGCATTTCGTATATGAACTTAAAAAGTCCTTTCCACCGTGAGTTAGGTAGGTAATTCTTGATTAAAAACACTGATCCCTTTTACTTTTCGTGGGTTTGAAGCGGGCCCGTATAAACAATATTTATTTAGAGATGGGCACGCCGATGCGATGATGATGATGAATTTGTCGTATAATAATTTTAAATTTCTATCGCATCGATCAAAAAAGGCTGTAGGTTATTATTATATGCAAATTATCGCACATCACCATCATCACACTCACTCATAATAGATCCTCTCGCAAAATGCATACTAAAATGATTTCTTGTCGGCTTGCCCTCTTCACATTTCAAGACATTTTCTTTTTCCTACTCTCAAAAATGTCGCCCATTTACCTATTCTCTAGGCAGAGAGGCACTGTGCAAAAACCATTTTTATTGTGTCAATCATTCGATGATTTCAAGTCGACAAATTGAGTGCTTCGTAAGTAACTAGGGAAAAAAAGCAATGAGAAAGCTTGTTATTGTTGATAATAACAATAAAAATTGAGTAAATGACAAGCTATAAGAAACCCTAAAATATTTAACTTGTCTGATTCATCCCAAATAGGATGTGGAGTGTTTAATCTATTCAAAAATCCTGTAAAATACGGTAGGAATTTTAATCGACAGGTTTTTTCTAGAATAAAATCCGGTGTGGAGGATTGAGGAGGGTACATCCTTCACTTCTGTAAAATCCGGGAGTGTAGGTAGCTATGGTTGGGTGCCCAATTTTTATATATTTTAATTGTATTAGATTATCATTCGGAAGTATTTGTGAAATAGGATTGATTGATCTGATGACAGGTAACCAATGCCGAAGTTGCATTCCCTTTCATTCGAATTTGCATAATATGTCGTCACTCCTGCTGTGCATGCGCAGGTAGGCCAAAATAACTGGGTTGGTCATCCTGCGTGGATGCGACGTCAATATTAATTATTGTGATGGATGTATAGCTTGCTCTAATCTTGAAATTACATCGTGATCTTATCACTGTGGAAACCACTGTACTTGTTGACAAGAGCTGATATATTTTTAAGTTTAGTCTGTAAAGGTATTTCTGGAGGTTAGAAGCTTTTTACCCATTCAACTTCAAAATGTTAAACTAAATTCAGGTCCTAAAATATAAAAAATTTTCCATTGAATTTAAGGTCATACATGTAGCTAGCCACGCGCTCGGAAACAAGGACATTTTTATCAAGAACAACTAGAGGATGGAACCAATTTTAGGTTGGTGCTTTCCTTTATGGTAAAAATGGAATGTTTACTGCTTAGAAAGTTTTTAAGGCAGGGCAGGGAAACACACCTACCCTAAATTGCCTCCACCATTTTCTAAACATTCTTTAAATTTCAAGTAGGTTATTGTTATTATCGCGGAGGTGGAATTATTTTTGTCAAGTGTGTAATGTCCATCCATCCAATCTAAATTGTGTTTGCCTCTTGCCTCGATTTACGATTTCTCCGCTCCCAAGTTGTTTTCTTGATTGACTTAACAATGAAGATGTACTTAAGCTAATTTGCTTATCGGAATTGACAGTACTCATTGCGTAGTTGATTGAAGAATGAATTAGAATATGCAAACTAGGACTGGTCATGTGGACGTGGCCATTGTCTCAAGACTCTCAACTCAAATGACATTCAGTTTGTTGACGATGGGATTTAATGCGAATGAGTTTTGATTGTTGCACCTACTACTCTATACATTCATTAATGTTTGGGAGAACACTAGCAATAATTTTACTCTAATAATTTCGCACAGTGAAGAAAACCGTTGAGTGAAGTATGTCTTCATTTGTCATAAATGTATTGTTACAGAAACGTACGGAATTTTTCAAAAGTAATCTAACCAACTTGGTTCCTTTTTCGTAGCAAATAGAATAAATATGCAGATGTTTTTTGAGCTAGTATAATTTTTTATAAAGAAACTGTCTTTACACCTTAGTTTGACTTTGAAACGTAGATTTTAATGTTTTTTAGAGAAAGAACAATTTTTTGAGTTGGTAAAAAGTCCATAATTATTATACAGGCAACCTTATACTTTCCTCTAGTCTCAAGGATATACTTAGACTTTATTATGATCATTTATTATTCCGTCTATACTTACACGTTTACTCTCCTCATCGTAATTTTGGTGTAAAAGTAGAAACCAAAATAATATGATGGATGAATAACCTGCTTTTCCACCGTTTTGGAATTTGGCAAATCAGTGTTTTCCCTCGATTTTTTATTACGATCTGAGAGAAACCAGTTGGATAAGTAGAATATCGATTTCCCTACAAGGAAAAAAATCTCTCTGAAAAACTTTAGAAACCTTTCAAGTTTAGAATGGTTTGAGTAGTTTTAATGTTCGGCCTCTACATAATTTTGAAATTACCAATACACCAAAATACATATGGATTAGCCTGTATTACAGTAATTCAAATGCAGGCTTTGGCTGACATTAGCTAATTATTAGATTTAGAGAAATCAACGAGAGCTGTAAAAGCGTTTAAAGTTATGTAATCTCTGAAATTTTTATGGAAACTTGGAGTTTCATTTCCTTAAAGTGGTGTATACCCTTCTGGATATTTGCTTTTGTTTCTGCCGACTTTCGCACACACCGACTAATGTCAGTTGGTAATTCTTTGGCAAACATTAGCCTTTTGTTAGATGCCCATGTACAGCCTGTTTGTTCATTTTTTGAGGAGAAAAATGAGAAATCAGAGTAGGTCAGCCTAGTCCACAATTCAAGGTATTTATGGTGGCCTCTAGGCAATTCATTAATGTCGAACATGGCTGCCCTCTTGATAAAACTAATGTGGTTGTATGCACATTACTAGGTCTTTATATGGGAGCCTCACCCAGGCAAAAAAACACCAGCTATAAAATTGACAGATGAGTTACCCCCCACACTGATCTAACATCTTTAGGAAAAAACACACCTCATACAGTTTTACATGTAGTTAATTTAGAAACTAGAAAAACCTTAGAGAACCTCACCCCATGAGAAAGAAAAAAACTGGAAAAGTCTTAAATTTTTGTAGGTTTGTCTAGTGAAAATAAGTATTCACACTGTAATTCAAAATTAGAACTTGAACCACAAATTATAAATCTACAGTAGATTAATTTATACAAAGGATGTATTGTAGTTTGACGCTTAAGCGAAATCTCTCTCAAGTTAAGCTAATAATCCCTATCGTAAAGAGACTCTGTCTACATCAAGCCTTTTAAGTTGAACCATCTCTGTTCTTAGGGGGAATTTAAAGCCTTAAATCCTCCAGACAGGTAGAGAGACATATGGCGTGACAATAGTGACAATGGTTACATCACCGCCGCTTTTATTCCAACGTAACCGTCTAAGCAATTTCTCCTTTTGTTACTCTTTATACACACTTTGTTAGGATTCTTCAAAGAAAAGTTTAGACTGAATCTGTGAATCAGGAAGATTCTCTCGTAGATAATAACGAGGGTGACGATGAACAGTCCAAATATAAAAAAATGATGGAAGTTTATTCGAAAAATAAAGTTTATTCTAAACAAGTTACATGTAGAATGGTATGTTGGCGTACCTGAGTCTTCTTCTGGTTGGAGCGAAAGTATGGCTTTGTATTCGCCGCACAAAGCTTAGATTGTAGAAGTATTTACGGATTAGAGCTTTACCGATTCGATTTATTTGAAAAAGATGCTTTCGTTATTGTATAACGCTTACAAAACATATAGGATTGACAACATCAAATGCGCTCATTTTGATTAATAGTTCATATCCGGCTGATGTCTAGCGTCGCTACAGGAGTTCCTAAAGGAATTATCCTAGGGCGATGATTCTCTCTTGTAGTGTACCTCTTCTACTTTCCTTTCCTTGGTATACTTTAATTAGAGGTCCAGCTCTTTCTTCACGTGTCTGTAGGATTTGCCAATTTGGCAAAAAAAACCATTAAGGCTTAGTTTCTCTGAATGATGCTTGACGAAACATAAATTACATAAATTGATGATAATGACTAAATAATGTCCTTTTCAAGTACAGCTTGTAAACTCTCAATTTTTTAGGTAACGATCTGCTCCTTATCAATCAGCTTACACTTTTGGAATTTCCTTTATATAAAGTGGCCTGTCAAATTAAACTTTGTCGGAATTCCTTTGACTAGTTTGATTTCGCGCTAATAAATTAAGACGTTAAGCCTATCGAAGATGCCTCATTTTTGGTTTTAGTATGTAAGGGAATTTGTTTTTGCCTAGTGTTAAGCACGCCCCCTTCCTTCAATGCACACCCATACAAACAAATTCAAATGTATATTGAATAGTAATAACTTGACAACAATTTAAATTCTGAATGGGATGTGTGTGCACACACGTGACGTGAGCATTTAAAAATTAGCCAAACCATTCCCTATTTTCCCTGTTCGTTTTAGTTATCTGTTTTCCTACGTTGCTTGCTTGTTTGACTCTTGACTGAAAGATTTTAATTTTCTCAAGTAATTTCACCATAAAAGGAGAGAATTTGTCCTTTGCCTATAGACCTCAGTCAAGTTCTAGCCCGTCTACCAAATCAGGAGTATAAAAGAACTCCCGATTCTCTCTCAGATTTTGTGTACAATGGAGGGAAACTGTATCTTGTGGAGGCTGGCTTTACGTTTCGTCATCACACGTGTGCGGGGTCATAAATGTTACGTGTCGGGTCCAATGTTTACGTACAAATGTGACAATGATTGATGTATTGATAACATTCAGCTAAAGTTCACATTTAAAAAATTTATTTTCTTACAGTTTATTGGGATTTCGCATGATTCCGTAAACTGACTATGAATAAGAGAGCGTCTGCTAGATGATCGATATACGCCCAACCATTATAAACTAGGATTTCATATTTCCATTATGAAGAGTTCATAAGGGCGATACTCTTATTAAGCAGAGATAATTGTGAGGTATTGTGTTGAAATGTAAAAATATTATGGCGACGTGATGACTTCACCATACGAAACTCGAACAATTAAAAAATATTAAGCGTATTATTTGTCTGGGCAATGTGGTTTTATACATTTTTTTCCGTTGTTATCAATCAAGTTTTGAAAAAAAAATTATCACTTATACAAGCACAACGCGGACGAAAACTATTAATGATGGTAATTATAGGTGAATTTGTAAAAAAGATCGCATCTGTGCAACCTTTCTCAAAAGGATGTGCTTTCCCAGCACAAACAACCTACTAGCCGCGAGGTTAGCATGCGAGCGAAATGCAAATCAATGTGTTGATAGCAGCCCCATTCTACTTAGACTTAATTAATGAATTTGTGTTTTGGAACTAGTCATTATCATTTTTAGAAAGAGCAAAACCCATAAATTCTTTAACAATGTTGTAAACAAATTTTACAAGAAGAATTGTTAAAAATGGAGAAATTAAATATGACCTCTAGAATTAACCTTTCCGGGATCTTTTCCACATTCGGCTTGCTCCACAGTTTCATTGCAATTCGAAAATTCGCATATTTGATCCAAAGTTAGTGTTTTAGACGGACGGACAGATGGAAACAGAATTGATTATGCTTTATTTATTCCACCAAGCGAAATGTATGTATGACCCCATCGATATACTTATTTGACGCTTTCCTTTTCCCATTTGTTATGCAAAATACTGTAGATGAGCTGAACAGGGAAGAATGAACAAATATCTGGCCTTTTGCCACCAAAAGATACAACGTGGTGAATTAATTTTGGTAAAAAAAAGAGAGTATTCCTCCTACTATTTCTCGAGAATCTTTTTAGATATGCGGAGAACAAGAAGTTTATCTAGGCGTTTACATTTGTTTCCGAAAATTCTGCATAAAAACAGTAATGATAGTGACATGCAATATTTTTTATATGCAAAATAACAGCATACAAAATGTAGAGAATGGCGACGACGCCACCAATAAATACATGTTTTGCCTGTTTTCGGACTCATGTATTTTTTGCAAAGATCAAAAGAAAAAAAATGTATACGTTGGTCATCTTAACCGAAACTGGTAAATATTACGTACTTTTTAATTGAAAAGTTAGTCATGTGTAATTAATATTACAAATAACTGTAGGAGAAGAAAAAAATGCAACCAGGATGTGAATTTTTTGTTATTGGAAATACACAAAAGTTGTAATTTCGTACTAAAAAAGAGTTTACACGACTTGGGCAGGTAGTAAATAACTCGCTACAGATCATTATCTAATTCAAAGTCACAAAAGCGCAGACACAAAATCGTTCTGGAGTCTTAAATTGCTATACTTATTTCGTTCCATTAAAAAATAATACCTAGTACTTTCAGTAGGTAACTTGCTAAACCACTAATCTACAAAAGAGTAAAATTATAACGTCGTTTGGACATTCAGGATTTTTCGCTCTGCGCCATACAGATGTTTACATCGTTGGATTGTATCATTAAGGGCAAAGTAATGAGTACAGAGTACACTGCTTTAAGTGTTTGTAAATATAGGTTTAAGTTTGAAGAAAAGTTGTAACTTTTTTCTCTTCGTAAACAGTAATCTAATCATAATTATCCCCATAACATTTGATCTGATGATATCGAAGCTAATGCAACAGTTAATATTTCAATGGGCTTTAATGCATGTTATCGCTTTGTATTTATCAAGACCATCAATTCATGCTTACCTCTCAAATTGGCAATGTAGTAATCCTACGTGATCTCTCTGAAAGGACCTTAAACGTCAATAAAATCAGACACTTTGACTCCAATTACGATTCCTCGATGACATGAATTATGATTAATGAAGTCTTACCATAACTATACACTTGAGTAAGCATAAACTTTTCACGCTGATGCATCTCTCTGGTACTCAGGGCATTGATTCGTGATTGAAGAAATGATACTGATGAAACTGCACGTGAAAATAATACAGATTTGCTCATCCAAAACACTTGTCTCCTCTTTAAAGTGTATAGACTAGGTCGACCTAGGTCCCGAAACTAATAAACTGTGCAATTTTTCACCCCTTCGTTATATTTCCCTCTTAATTTATAACATTTTACTACAAATGGAAAATCATCTTGTGAAATTGTGGTTTTTAACCTTTGCAGTTTTTAATGATTTTTGGGTAAACTTTAAAAAAAAACTGATCATGATTTTGAGTTTTCTTTAAAGATTTTTGTTAAAGATGAGATCTTCTGTAATGATTCG
>JAANSQ010000142.1:0-38572 GCA_036850885.1 Lepidocyrtinus dapeste
TCGTTTGCAACATGGATAAAGAATTTATCGTTTTTATTACATACTAAATTCATGTTCACAATCCGATGCATTCGAAGGTTTTCCCTAATTTTGACAGCAGGCATGATCATTCATTTATGTATGCAACCCGGGTGAAATTTCGATTTATGCAACATATTGATATTATTAATATTAAGGTAATGTTCGATTTCAAGAATTCTCCAAATGTATGTGATATCAGACTTTCTACCCTTTCCATGCATAATGAACGCTGAACTACTACGGTACACAATAAAAAGAAGTCGTCCATTAGCTCTATATTCCGTCAACTTGGTTACCTATCGCGTTCATTCTCATTGTGGTCTTTAGTATCATCTCACCTCTTTCATTGTTTCCCCAAAAAGTGTATCATAATGTACACGTATCGTCGGCCACTTCACCACAAAATTTGTAAAATTCACATACAATATAGCTAAAGCGGTGTGTGGGAGACCACACCTAGTAGATTACAATCTAATCACACATCATCATTTCATCCAGCCAACTGACCCTAATTAGACTGGCAGCCGTTCATAAAACGATGAATTATTATGAGGATGATCATGGTGATGAAGATGAGCAAGCATGATGGTCGCCAAACTTACTGCAGCTACACGTAAAAATTAGAAGCACACGTTCCTCCACCACTGCACTAACCACAAAGAATCTGAATTAATAATTAATTGTTTGTATGCATGTGATTCATTCTTTCATAGTTAAACCCTAACTGTATATTTTATTGTGACTGGTATATCCAATTCGAAATATTTTTGAGGTCAGATCGAAAGGCTAAAACGAGGTAAAGGACGTTTCCAAAAACTCTGATGGGGAGAATTGATAAATAATAATAAAAATGAGAGTGACTTTATATGAGCGAAGCTAATTTGCTGTTGCAGTTATTCTGGTTTATTTTCGGTAGTCAAACACAAAAGATGGAATTCTTTAGTTGTTTATAATACGAAATTGATTGAATCGAATTCATTGACATAATAATAGGTAACAGACTATATATGTTTTATTTTACCTTTATGGGAAAGCAATCAAATTGATTACAAGTTAGGGTTCAGGTAGATAGATTGATTTCAGATAGAATATCCGCTAGTATCATTCATTTAAATTCCTGTTATGCAATTTCATCTTGCCCCTAATTTTCATTCAATGTGCTTATACAGAAGATGAGTTACACACACGGACATTGTTAAAAAATGAACAGGATGTTGAATTAGTTCACGGCTCAAGCTATCATTATCCCCCATCTTTTTTCTAAAATAATAATTTGTTTACACTTGAAACATTCTTCCTTTCGTTTATTACTAAAAAAAGTGTCTCCGTCCTTTACCATTTTTTTCGAAACACAATGTTTTGGAGACAGTTAATAAGTATCCTTTGTTCAAAATTCGTTCCGTTTATGGTGGACAAAGCAAGCTATGGTTGAAGGGTGTTTGGTGGGTGTGATTTTTTATAACGTCACAAAAATGTATTACATGTTTATCCCGATGTTATGCATCTTCTTCACTTTTGTTTTCTATTCAGCTAAACAGTCAATTAGATTCCAGAGGTGAGAATACTATAAGGATGTAAACACTTAAGCTATGAATGACGGACGTGACAGACACATTTTGAGAAAGTAGATTTGGTGGAACGTATCCAATTCCATGATGGATCTGAAACGTTGAAGGTTACTTGTCTATTTAATTGTGGAGCAAGGCTAACTCCACAGGCGTCCTGTATTAATAATTCTGGAGCTAATTTTTGTTCTTTTTTTATTAACTTTTAAAAATGTTTTTAAATAATGAGTGTTTAATGCATATGATGTGACATAAATTTGTCAAGTTTTTGCATAAAGCTTTTAAAATGAGGACAAGTACCAATGTACGTCCGCTTTGAAAATAAAAACGAAGCGTAAAATACTGTAACCTCTTAGAAGGCTTGACTTTTTCTTTTGGTTAGTAAAAACTCTTCTGTATCAAGATTATCGTATTGTTAGGCATTGTTGCATGCTAATATTTTAAGAAGAATGCATAATTTTAAAGAAAAAAAATCCTACTTACCGCAGACATAACGGGAGCCGGGACCGAAGCAAGGAGCACAGCGATCACGACGAGGATAAGATATGTCAACGACAAAATCCCCGAGGACTTATTCCTCGTGTTGCGCAAATGCCTATAGCTATCATTGCTATCATTGTTGGTAAATGGCAGGCAAAGAAAAGATGGCAATTTCCAAGACAGTGGGGAAGTCGAGGAGGTAGGCAAAGTAGTCAACTTGTGTTCATCTTGTTGCATTACCTCATCTTCTTCCTTTTGTAAAGTCTGTGCTCCTGACTTAGATTTAAATTTCTTTGTTCCTCTCACCGGACTCTCGAGATTCGCAACAAAGGAAGAAGTAGAGGAGGACATGGTGGTTGTTCTGTAATTATTGTTATTATTGTTGCATTCAGTATTGTTATGCTCCTCACGCTTAACCAAGTAATGATTTCTGGCTGGGCCCTCTTCTCCTCCATCCTCCATAGCAAAGAGTCTCAATGTACGTTTATTTTTAGGCTTGGATGAAGAATACTGCTGCTGGGGAAGTTGTTGGGGTTGACAATGAATATTTTGGCTGGGACCCATTATTGAGTCCTCTTGTTCTAGAGTTATTGTTGAACCCGACTGTGTAAGATTTTGCGGCTGACGGGAGGAAGAATAGAGGAAAGATGTTGATGACCTTGTCATTGCGCGATGATCTGAAGATGTTGAGATAAACGTTTCTCTTGAAGCCCTTTTGTTTTCTGGTTCCAAGTACGAGAGATGCTTTTCAGAGGATGAACGCGTGCTGGTGCAAACTTGAAAGGTACTATTTAGAAATAACCCGTTCGCTTCCATGAGAGTTGTTGACGCGTGATAAAGAAACTTGAGAAAACAATAGGAGTGTCTAGAATGTCGTTGTTTTATATTTCACTAACAATTTTCTCTGTTCGTAGCTTTTTAGTGTAGAAGAAGCATCCAATTTTCCTTAGAATGAGATTGCTCCTTAATTATCGGGACAAGAGTTATTATAAGATTAATTATGGAGGAAAACAAAGTCCTCGCTGGTAGAAATGATCTTGATGATTGGATGTTTTCTCATGATGACCAATTGACTAATCATACGGAACGGTTAATGGTCAAGTCGAGAAGAAGGCGTAAAAAATGTTGAGATAGTGTCTTGTAGATCTACAATGAACTACTTAAGTTTTTCAACATGTTAAGGAGGGACCAGGAAGTGCGCTTGTCAAAAATTACAAGGTGCTAATTTAAAACTGGGATATAGTTAGAATTTGATTTCGATAACGTCAATCAAGGGAAGATTTAGTGGTGGGACAGTTTGATGAACTCATTAGGTTGGAGGTGAACTGTCTGAACCGACGGTTGATGACCGAATATGATGGGTGTCTCCAGAATTTCAATTTTTTAGTTGATGATGAAGACGGTCATTGTTATTCACTAAAAACACAGGAGTACATTCGTTAAAACTTTAGCAATTCAATTATCACTTTAAAGAAAGAAAAATAAACTAAAATTTACGTGGGGAATAAATAAAGGGAAAAGAAGGTGCCGGGGACACACAAAATGGGAGATGCAAATAAAATATGGACTTGAAATCTATGTTTTCCACATCTTTTGAAAGCTTATGCAAATTTCAACCGTACGAAAATTTTTGCGTTGTAGGAACTGTACTTCAATTTCACTTCACATAGAGGTACTTCCTTGAGAAAAAATTAGTGAAGCAAGTAACCATTGCTTTCTTGGCGCTACAATAAGATCTCTTTTAGTTTCATTGCTTGTCCGTTTTCAAAAGGTTTAAATTCACAATTTCTGAATTATGAAGAGTTTTTTATTCACCAAAGCTATTGAAATCAAGGTCATGATCATGACCTATTGCAACAAAACTTTTGCACACAATTAATTAAATCCAGGGTACACACTCGTTTAAACAGTGATTGTAGTCAAATGTTGACATTTTAGTTAATTGATAAAATTTAGCACGATGATTAATTTATGAAAGATAAATACAACATGTGGTACACAATGCAAAATGTACAACACGGAAATCTTAGATAATCTACTGTAGATGCCTGGGCATGGACCACCCTTTGTTCGTTTTTTCTTGCGTTTAATGCTATTTAATGCCTAAGAATGATGTAATACTGGTGAAACTCCGAGACGAGTTAACTCAAGTGATTTACATTATTCTTCTCATTATTACACTGGAAACTTCAAACGTACTAGGCTGCGATGCGATTTAACAACCATACCTATTATGACTATGATAACCTACACTGGACTACTAATTCAAACCAGCTCGATGACTTTTTTTGCGATATCAAAGTCAGCGGTGTATGGTTTACACGTAAACCATTCGAAAGTCATAAAAATGCTTACAGTTACAGAATGGTTCAAAACATGAAAACATATTGGCGAATTTATTATTAAAGCTACTCCAATAAGAGTTTCCGAACCGTGACCAAGCTCAAATTTGCAGAAAAGGCTTACTTAGAGCATTATTGCTTTAGGAATGTATTTTGCATGCATTCTTACAATGTAATGCAATCAATACTGTAACTCTAAATATACTTGATCGCTTCCTACATTTTCATAGAGTAATTAAAAGATTCGCATAGTCTGGAATTTTTTTCGGTTCTCCTTGGCTTCACTTACTTTGGGTTAATAATAAAAATGCTGGCTAAATGAGGTGTGTATACGATGAAACTGTTACACGTGCAGGCTTAACTGGCCTAACACGAGAAGTCTGGACGAAATTTGATTTGGGGAAATATGATATTCTTTATCGGCTATTTTAAAAATTCAAACTATTATGAGTAGCTTGCAAACTAAACGGAATCTTGGTTTATTAAACAATGCGGCAACGTATATTGAGGTGGAACATGAGTAAAAGTTGACTTGACTCTTTCATCGTCAGTCAATAGTATGGATTATATGTAGAGGTAGAGCAAGATAAGCATCTTTTACCTGATTCGAATTTTTAAAATGTTCCAAATTTGCATGCAGCTGAAACTTTGTGCAGACTTTTCTTGTTAGTGGCATACGCTTCCATTATTTCAATTAGCAAATTTTAATTGAACTGTTTGCATATGACCCTTTTTGAAAGGTCAGGTGGTTGGGATCGACTTCTATTACTCATGAGTTATAAGCGCTGCGCTGCTTCTGTTCATGGCTCCAAAAGAAACTAATCGAAATCTGTTTCCGCTCAAATCGCGTAATGTAAAACTTTTTGATAGCCGCCGTTGAAGTATCTAATATTGCAAAGTTGCATAATTAACACTAAAATTTTTACATTTGCATTTATCCTCAGAGTCTAAGTCATTTTTTTGTTCTTTATATTTGAAATTCATAGGAAACGTCTAACTTCACCGTTACTTAATTGTTGTACAAGTAATTTATAGAACTAGAATAGATACTAGCAAACTGTTTTTAAGATCACATTTTGTATTGACCATTCTTGGGTTATTCATCCAAGTATGTGCAAACTCATCCGCATTTTGTTTCGTTTGCATCCGTAGCCCTAACCCTTTAGCTTTTTAATGTACCGACTTCTGTTGCAGAAATAGAATTCGACATGGGTATTGTTACTCGATATATAATGTAGTTGAGGAAGAAACCGTTCTTAGGAGAATCAAACAATTAAAGAAAAGCGCTACAGGAGGGTAGAAGTCATCATCAGTCAAAGTGTAACAAAAGAGCAAACGTTTCTTTCAAATTGGAGATTTATCTTAACGGAAAATGCAGCGGAATCGGAGTGCATACTCGGTGTCGTTAGCATCTTAAATAAATACATCAAACTAAAGACACTGATATTTATAACTTTGACATGGTGCTGAGATCAGTCTCAATTTGCCCTGTATACATTTATATAACATCTGGAGCAGGAAATAACCGTACTGCACAAATAATACGTTATAAAGTTCTAACCGAAAGCTTTACAAAACAATGAATACAAAGTACAATTTGAAAGCAGGAAACTTTAGTTGGGGTTAGAGTTAGAGCATCGTTTTAAAATGCCCTTTGTTGGTTTAAATGTTCCGTTATTTTGCAAAAGTCGGAGAAAAATTGTTTACTAAAGTCTGACGAATTCACTTGCCTTATCCATCTTTAAATGATCGAGTAATTAACAAACTCTAAAAGAAATTGCTTAAATTAGGTTGGATCTGGATTGGGCAAAATCTTTGCATTGAAAAAGTTTGCGTAATCTGGGTATTTTAGTGCACATTGCATAACATCATAAGATTTGAATGATTTTTTTTGAAAATTTTCTCTTAAAATTGTCCTTTTCCGGCTGATGTAAGTCTAATGCAAAGTGTTTCCCATAATGATCTCAACAACATATTCCCTTCTCGACAAACTGTATGTTCTGTACCTTTTTATAAACTTACTTCAGCAGCTCAAAACACCAAGTCAAAACTCTACCTTTAAAAAAGCTCGCAAGCCTTTTTTCTTTCAAAATGCCCATTTCCTCGATATTAAGCGTCTCTGAAATGGTTAAAATAAGTATATACTATGGTGAGATACTCATTCTTTGTGATATTTTAATGTGTGGTCTTAAAAATTGAATTTTCACAAAAATTGAATTTGAAAAAGGGGAGAAGGACCAGTCCAAAAATGATTTAACGCTTTTTAAAACGCTTTTAACACGAGAAAATTTTCTTGGTTTTTTACTTCCTCGCTTTGTTCTGGTAAACAGAGAAGAAAGAAAAAAGAGTAACAATTGATTCTTTAAACTTGCGTTTTCATCACGCTTTTCCAAAACATTATATTCACCGTTTCATTTTTCTGCAAATTTCTGTAAAACTCCTTCTGAGGAAGCTTTGTCCTGCTCGAATGAGTTCAGTTTTAATGACTCTTTGTTAAAATGTGAAACTGTAAGCAAGTGTAAATGTTTTGTGTTTGTTTTAAACGATGAGTAGGTTATGTTTTGGGTTGTGGCTAAGGTCATACAAAATACAAATGTGAAGACAAGAAATCAACTCCTTCCTTTACCTATTTAAAAATTTATTTAATGCAATTCAAAAAGAAACATTTTAGTAATTTATTTTGCTGCATGAAACCAAGTGGTCTCTTAATGCTTTTGACATTAACCCTGATTTATTTTTTATTACCACTTTGCTAATCTTATTAACGACTTGACTCACATAAAATGCAACTTTTAAGCATCCTTATCGCCCTTTTCAGTTACATAAAGTTAATAAAAATATAATTCCTCCAACTACCTTGCCAAGGTAGAAAGTTCACTAAAGTAGGTAAGGTTACGTCATTGTTGTCTGGATTTTGAAGCACAACTGCTATACAGGTATTAGGTGTTTTGCATTAACATGGACCTTAATCCTGAATTTGTCCCTTTGGAACGGTGACCTATTAAAGTTTAATCTTTTTTTCATTCAAAACAAGCATAGCGTCTTTTAGATGACGCTCCCTAGTAAACCCGGATGTAACGTTGGCAAATTACGTAACATAATTTAAATGAGGTTTACATCATTGCTATTTGTGTATCGTCTTATGAAGACGGTCATTTACTCAGGTTCCTATTTAATGTTCCATTGTCAAATTTTTATCTAACAAAGAGCATCATTGGTTAAGATTGTCGTACACTAAATTAATCGAATAATATGCCAAAATGATAAAAGATTAGAATCGAACCAAAAGGCCAAGATAAATTAAACGATAAGTAAGTTGTGTTAAGTATAATAACTCAAAAGCTATAATTACTTTTATTGCCTTTGAAGACATTAAATTATATCGATTATACATATTATACCTAACAGTAAATCTATATTTTAACTTCATTTCATCTCGGCACAACGGATGTATAATCGAAGAGTATTTTCCAACAATGAGCAATAGCAACAATATATAAAGTATATGCATACCTATACAGTTATTTTTATGACCTTTTTCATTGTTGTTGTTTCTCTTTGTTCGATAAAAAATCAATATAAAAATCTATTCTTAAAATACTGCCTGGGCATCTAGATTGTGTTATTATTGTGTAGGTTTAAAGATCGATGTCATTGTTATTTTATCATATCTTTAGTTGAGGATGATCATTACAAAAATATTATTAGAAGCGAATAGATTAGATAAGCAAAAATTCATGATTGATTTTTGCCTTTCAGGACTTTTATCAAAGGGTAAATTGACCGATCACAAAAGTCATTTTACTTCCGTATTCACAGCCACCCAGACTTCATTCAGTAAACGAACAAAACACAACTCGTCAAGTATTAAAATTCCAAAAAGACATAATTGATGGATTACTCATCTAAACTGACAATCGGACTAAAGTGAGCAGGTAATTATTTGAAACTTAGTACTTCTGAAGCCGTTTCAGTGAATGAAGAATTAAATGGGTAACACCGAAGCTAAACTCCGTTCTCATTTAAGTGGTAATTATCCTATAAAGTCTTGACATTTTATTTGGAAACGGTACTTTTTGTAGAAATTAGTTCAAAATTTACAGCATGCACAAAATGCTCATGATCACTAGAGCCTCCTTCAACCATTAGCGTTTCAGCGTTTGTCATGATTTTATTCTTAAATTGCAAATTGTTATAGTATTTACCTATCTTCAGCATTGTTTGGGCTTGCGTGCCACATTAGATAATTGCTACAAATTGACTAGTGTTACCTGAGCAATAAAAATGTATCTTTCTGTCAATTGCATGGTGGCGGTAGTCATTGCCCTATAGACGAATAATACTGTTATTGTTCCTTGCTGTCATTCTTTGTTATTTACTGCCTTTAATGCGATGGGAAACACAGCGTTTACTAGACGGGTAAAAGGAAAGCAGAAGCCGAGCTTTTAGAAGTCGGGAGGTGTGTAAAAGTACCGGAATATTTTTATGTGTGGGTGGCTCTCGTAATTATATGATTGCACTCGGTAAAATCTAAAATGACAATTAGTCTTGAGACTACGAAACAAAAGGCTTTTTGGTACATAAAGCAGCGTGATATAAGCATTTAAAGATGTTAAAGTAAGGTAAAGAAAGAATTAAGAATGATTTAAAGATAATGTCTCAAAATACCCCAGTACTAAAAAAACAACGCGAGATGTACTTTAAAATCAGTCGTATTTAAGATCGAGGTACATGTAACTCAACTGAAACAGTTTTTAGTCCCGTTGTTGAACTAATTATAGAAGAAACGTTTAATTTGTGAGCATAAAACATTAAAATGATGAAATAGGGACTCTGCCTAAATTCCTAAGAGACCTTAGTTCACCTGTTCGCTCCATTCACTTACTTCAACTCGTCCTCTTATGAAATCAGGGACACTATCATAAATTATAAAAGATGCAAAATAGAATTAATTAATTGAATTGAATCCTATGCTTTACTGCACAATGGTTTTTATTGCTGTTCATAAGCGACTCGATGACTTCCTAATAAAAAAGTTTGAATACGTGTTCAAAGCACGGAAGAAATTTAAAGAATTAAATTATGAATGCCTTAATTGAGAATTCGTATCCTCATCTTCTCTAGTCAACACCTCGGCTATTGAGGGTTATTTGAGTCATTATAAAATTACCTTTTCAGCATAATGGCACCAGCTCTTACGTGCTTGAAATACGAGCGCAAAATCGTAAATCACTCAAAATTGATTGTTATGATGAACCCAGTCATCATTGTTATCAACACATAAAACGTGAACAAACTTTATGAAATGTTTTGACATGAGGCACGCTTCGCTTAGGAACGATACAGGATCAAGACAGTTCATTGAAAGTATCTACGTACATTACGTGTAGCACATACCATCTTTAGACTCAGCAGATTCTTTTTTTTTTGTTTCTTCCTAATTGGATTACACTTTATGTGCATTTCCCTAAAAAGTAGGTAAATACGAATATGTATCATACAATTTATGAACTTCGCATTATTCAGAAATGAACAAAAGTATAAGTTTGAGTTTGTAAGGACAAAGAAAGCGAGAGAAGTGTGCTTTCAATATTTCATCTTCAAACATTAATATAACGATAATAAGAGTAGCCCTAACGGTTAACTCATTTTAATAGAATATACTAAGGGTTTCTCTAAGATGAGGTAATAAAGCCGTAAAATAAAACTATTTTGTTCTTTATGCTTCTTCTTAGAGAGTTGGAAATGATGGTTAAAAATATGTGCAAGTCTTTATTTCGTAACAATGATGATGGCAATGTCAATGCCAATAACTCTGCTTATCTCATCGTTATTACCTGTATTTTTCAGGGAATGTAGGTATAGAGGTAAAACTAGGCAGATGTGCATCTGCTCAGTCTTCCTCACAATGAAGGCAAATCGGTGGAAGAACAAGTCACAGGAACTAACCACTGCCTCTCTTTGGACATGCACGGACGAGCAAAGCATTCAACTAAACGAGCAACGAAGTTTTCAAAAAATGTAGTCTAGTCATCATAATCATCCCCCGTGCGTGTATTTGCTATTCTTTTCAGCTTTATTTATAACAAAAATTTAGGCACGGTGTAAACAAATATGCAAACTAGGGCCTTCATGCCATTTTAAAGATTCTCGTTATTCACCATTGTTTTGTAAATATTATAGGTTTTGTTCTACCCTCCGCTCTACATGCTACGAATGGAGGATGGACTTACGAAACTGTCTAATGATAAAATGCAAAGAATAAACTATAAAGAACGGTTAATACAAAATCTAGGTTATTTGGCCAGCAGAGGATATCTGCTTAGTCGATGGCCTTCATGAAAAAGAGAAAATGTAGAGTTCGTCAAGTACGTGCGGCTTAATTTGTCAAACTTATCAAGGATTGCTTCACTGCTTCATGCAAGAACACAAGTTCTTTGAAATTAGTACGAATGTGACATATCCAGAGAAAGGTAATGACCAAGTTTTGAGCGAAAAGGATTTTTTTAAGGCTGACAAGTGTTTCATCTTAAAGATGACTTTTATGCTGACTTTAGAAATTAAAAATATGTGCAGCCTCCATTTTCCTAATAGGCTACCTCAAAAAAACCATGAAAATAAAAAAGAATTAATTCTTAACCCAGTGACATATTGTTTGCTTGAAAAGACCACCTGACAAATTTGTTTTTCAATCACGGGAGGATCCTAACTTTGACAGACTTGCCTGCACAAGCCATAACCATTTAAATATTCAAAGAAAATATGTAGGTCTGTAGTTTAACAAAATTAAAATTATGACAAGAGGGAAACAAGGAAATTAGATGGCAAAAAAGTCATAGCTCCATTGTACTAAGCACGGAATGTCACACATCGCGACTTTTCTCTTGTTTCCCTGTGTTTTCTTCCCTTACCAAGATCCTAAGCTTAGCCTAGCCCACACGCCAAAATGGCCGTGACTTTTTTAAATCACCAAAGCATATCAACTTGCAAGCGGCTTCACTGAACCAACGCGCCTAAGCTAAGAGCAGTACACAAACAAGGAAACCAAACAAGCCGTGTGGCTTAGTTATACAGTGACATTTTTTCTTGGAAGAGTAAGCTCTAATATCTTTCTTCTCTTGACAGAGACAGTCATCCCAAAGCAAAAGAAAGAAAAAATTACCTACTTTAGCTTTTCTATCGTATGCATAATCATGATAATATTATGTAATACAATGATATATTTTAATACTTTAACGAGATCAAAAGCAGAAAGACTATGACGCTTCTACTGCTATAAGGATAATATCGCAATTGACTTTATGAGTAATACTCCTATTCTTACGCAATGACATTTTGAAAATGATTTTATATTTTCAAGGTAAAAGTTCGCATAGTAAACCTAGATATCTTTATGTAATACTTTGCTCCGTGATGTTTTGCACAGCAAACTTCTTAACCGAGAAAATACTTTATGCAAAATTTGGATTGAAAAACGGTTTTTTTCTCCCATCCTTACCCTTTGTTTTTTTCTGGGTCTTTAAGGAGTTTACCATCTCGGGATTTCATTTTTTTCTTTGAAAAGTGTGCCTTTCTTTTTTGCACTTTTGTGGTGTTTGGCATACTCCTTCAAATTCAAATGACAAGTTCCGTAATTTCATCTCTTTTAGAAAAAAGTATTAGGGCGGTTGGGTGGTTTACGCACTGCTTGCATTAACGCAGTGAAATGAAATTGATCAATGAACCAAACCAGAGAAATCATATAGGTGACACCCTTATATAATCATTAACACGTTTATTTAATTTTTTATAGAAAAATGAGACATGAACTGCGTTTCAACTTTGTAAAAGTAACCCCAAAAGTTTATCGGCAACATATGTAGGATCCTAAAGCCAATAACGAAAACAATGATGTTAGAGTATTTCAATTGATAGTAGATTAAAGCTTATCGCAAAAGCTACTTTAAAATAGGGTTCATGATTCTCCTCATTCGGCCAAATTCTGGATCAAAGATATTACCTCGAGAAGTGAATTACAATTTTTTAGCCCTCATGCAAAGTTAAATCTTGTATGCCTCGTTTTCTCATCACACTCGACTAAAAATGAAACGAGTGTTTGGTTAAGCTATTTAAGTCAGTATGCACGAGACTCTTTTTCAAGTTTTTTTTACAAGTTTATGGAATCTTAAACATGGCACATAGAAGCCATTTTCAGACGGACAAAATTGTAGATAGAAATCAAGCAAAGAAATCGCCCGACCACTTAAGATATGATAAGTATGAAAACCTTCCTCTATATCGCTGTATAAGTACATTGGTTTCCAATTAGAATTTCAGTTGAAGTTGAAGTCGCCATGTTATCCATAACGTCAGGCGTCCATTAGCGAACCTTTTTGCTTATATTTTTTGCATTTCCGAAACAATTTGAGCATTCGGATGACGATGCCTTTTCTTTCAAATATGTTGACTAAGCCTCAAGAGAAATGTTTCTTGTATCTCAAAAATCTCGAAGTACAGATGCGGAATCTTTCAGTCCATTATGGTAATTGCATCTTATTAAGATTGCAAAATGTGTTGCAAATGTGTGTGTAAATGATTAGCAAATACCTAAAACATTTTTTTCCACAAGGGAAAGCAGTAATTTGTTTAAATGTTTTTCCATTATTGTGACTTTCTTTCGAAGGAAGGAAAAATGTAGAGGAAAGAAATCGGGAAGATCTTGTAAGGGCTTTAGGCGGTGAACGTTTTTCAATCATTTAGGGTCTGGTTGGTATGAAGAAATTTCAAATGCAATTAATATTAAATAACTTTCTGTTTCTACCTGTTTCTTTGGTGATTCAGACACAGGAAACCACTTGTTTCAGAATGTCTTCCTGTGAACGTACGAGATGCACGTGTATTTCATGGAAGTCTTCCTGTATCAATAGCTGTCATATAAACGCTGCATTTACGGCACACATCGGCCGGTTTCGTTTTTTTAAAAAGTCATAAATCACCGTACAAGCACAAATGCAGTTAAAGAATAACCGAATACGAAAAAAGTCAAAAGCCTCTTTATGTGGGAATTTTTTCCACTTGAGGAAGTTTCTCATAAAATTCTAGTTTTCTTCAAGTTTTCAAAGTGTCTTCAAAAATGTGCTGTTTTAAACAAAAATGGCACTTGACACTGACAGAAAGTTTACTAAAAAATTGAACTGAACAAAAAATGACCTTGTACTTCCTAAAACAAGGATTGTAGGTCGCAAAACAAACAAAAATGTACTTGGGGCACTTTAAAACAATCTCTGCTTTCCAGTCAAAGTCAATGAAGTTGTTTAAGCCACCAATGATATATCCACGAAATTTTCGAGCACAGGTCTTTTCCCGAGGACAGTTACAGCACAAATGTTTTCGTAGAGCTCGAAGTTATCTAACACAATGCGAAAATATTACAGCCGGATGATATCAGGGTTGGCTTGTGAGAGCCAAAGTATAGAAATGTCTTTAAAAAGGTATCGCATAGAGATGCGTCAACTTTTACATGTATTCACACCAAAATAAACATTTTTTATTGCTATCATGATTCACCATCAAATTCATAAAGCCATTTTAGCTCACATGCTATAAGCAAATAGGTATGCGCGAATTTACATTCATTCAATATGGCCTGTGACTGACGTGTGGAATCAGATCGGGAGGGATGAAAAAGGCTCTTGAGTTTAGTGCTCTAAAATGGCTAGATTTTGTATGGGAACGGTCTGCAATAGCTGCATGGTAGTGTATATGCAGGTACTTTTTTGGCACCTTGTTCATAGTTGAGATGAGCAGAACGTGTAGATTCAACCCTTTACCCAAGTCTTCTCTTCCTTTTCGTTGTTGACAATGAAATGCATATTTACCTTAACGCTAAAGTACCTTAGCTTAAAAAAAATTCTGCATAGTGCGACAGCGTTACTTAGTCGATGTTACGAGGAGGATGGACATTGACTCAACACAACCGAAAGGGTTGAAGGGAGTTACAGCAGTCCATGAGTCAAAACAGAAAAAGGGATAGGATTCGCGTTTAGAAAAGCAGCAGCAGCAAAATTTTCATTGCCAATATTAGGCAACAATGGTGGGCTGACATTGACTCTGATTATATCTGGGGCTTTGTGCTACACTTGATTCTGATCATTTCTGCTGTTGCCTTGCGATGTACGTGGTTCCTGTTTTCGAAAGTTATGGAAAGGGAGCATTTAATTTGATGGTATGATGTAGATTTATTCGAGTATGGTTTAATTCATGATTAGATACTGGTATTAATCTTATGAAGCCTTTGAAAGTTTGATGGAGAAGGACTTTGACTACCTAAAAATTCTTGAAATGCTAATGATGCAATGTAATTTAGGTTCCAACAATAAGAACCTTCACTAGATTAATATTTTAAATGAATACGATTAATTGCAAACAAAACCTTGATTGGGAATAGGAATTTTCTTCACAAGTTAAAGCTTTCAACGTTTGTCAGCGGTACAAAGTATGCTTTGATTATATTAAAAGATGATTCATAACTTTCATGAGTTTAAGCATTATGTAAACTAAACTCATTTGTTTCATTTCACAATTGTAGGCCACACACGGTTTCTTTAATTAACCGTTTTCATTTCAATTTAACCATTTAATAATGACTCTACTGCTCAACTCCCACTTTCCTACATTTCAAGTTTAAATGCTTGTGCTAAATTATTGAGTGTCATTCAATATTTTTAGTAGGTTTTTAGTAGGCAATAAAAAAGCTTTAAATTATGCATTGAGATCATTAGGATATTAACAATACTTTCAAAAGTGTATTTTTTGCGCAGGTCCCTATTCTTAGTAAATTTTCCCTTGCAACTTTTGTCTCTAGAACGAAAAGGGGAAATGCAATGGAGAATGAAAATCCGTTAGTGGTGGCAACCATACCATAATTGTCTTTAGTTCATCATCATCAATATATCACTTTGGCCATGGGAAAAACAAAGCGCATCTGCTCATTCTCATTCCACCCTCTTCTAATCTTTACCCTTTTGGAAAAGAATAGCATACCGTACATATCTGCACTGATAAAGTTTGCTTAGATGACAATGATGATGATCCCCAACCTTACCCACGCTGCTTTTTAGTTGAGAGCGTCGTCATTCGCTAAAAAAAAGTCTTGAAGGGATTCAGACGACATGAACTGTTAACGATTTACTCCTCGAAGGAGTAATTTAAAGGGGAAATTTAATCATAAGGTTCAAAAGAGATATATCTCCCTTTGCATCTGCTTCTAGGATAGAGCTAAACTTTTACAGGCAATAACAATAACAAAAGTCAACCATGTGGCAAGTTTTATAGGCACTTGAAAAAAGTTTCATCTTCAATCTTCACACAGTTTGGGATTAGGTGAAGTTGAAGTACCGATACAGTACTCTATGATGGATTAAACTGATCAAAACTGCAAAACCACAAGAAAACACAACAACCCATTGTTTATTGCTTATTTCACCAAAACTGTCAAACAGTATCCGGTGTGATGCATGGTATTTCCATTGCTACCATATTCCCGCTAGATTATGTTGTGTAGCATATTCCATGTAAATTGTTAGCACGGTTATGAAAATCAAAATTACCTCTACGCATCTGTGACGAAATTGACATGGGAATGGTGGCATTGGCAATCTCTGAAGAATTATGCGTAACTCTAGCCATGTTTATAGGTCTTACAGATGCAAGGAGGAGGAAATTGCTCGTTAAATGCTACGAGATCACTGGGAAAGAATGCAACGGGTTAAATTCATAAGCTTAAAATCATTAGACACAGTTCACTTGTCAATATCAAATGTCAAATGTTTGACCGCTCTTTTCCCATTCTTTTCTCAACCTTAAAGTTTACTCGATTAATTTCATGCGGAAGTTTAGGAATTTTAGGATCCGTTCGTTAAAGTTCATCTTTGTTTTGTTGTGCAATTTGATGCAACGGGTCTTTGGGGTCTTAGCAAGTAATGAATAAATTGCCGGAAGTAGAAGCTTTAAAGTATCGGAAGATGAAAGCGTCGCTTCTTTATAGATAGAATCTTTGCAAGAGTTCATCAAAGTCGTTAAATCTTTTGGGATAAATTTAACGATTCTTTTATTTTAAGGGGCTGTCTTTTGTTTTATTTTTAATTTTATTCTTTGAGTTTAAATAACTGTATTGTAACATACTCTACCCCTGTCATCAAATCTCATAATGATTCGAAGATATTTTTGCCGTCAAATGCAAACTGATCATCTTTCTTCAAACATCAAACCATTTAGTCTTAAAAAGCTGAAACTGAAGTCGGCTTCAAGTTCAAGAGACAGTTTCATCTTCTGTCATCGGCACCGGTATGCCGAAAAACATGTGAAAACGTTACAGTATCAGTATCAAGTGGCAAATTAAGGGAAGAAACGTTAAATTAAGATAATGATGGCAATAATGAAATGATGCGAGCAAAAAAAAGAATCTTGAGGATAAAAGTCGGAGAGGACCAAAAAAACTCTTTTCCTACACTTTTCCCTTCTGAGCCTCCTCCTTTCTCATGTATTTGTATTTTAGAGAACATTATTTCCTATTTTACTCCTTCATTATCCTGGTATGTGAAATGTTATTTACGTACACTAAAAAAGTGCCGAAATAATCATCATTCTAATCGGGAGAGAAATGTTAGAGGTAAAAATTAAGAAGGAGCGTGCTTTTCCTAAAATACCCAAAGTGAAAAAAGAACATGCAACTTTAATTTTCATTTTTAGCTACTGTAAACGAAAATACACGAACTGGAGCTTTACTACATTTTTCCTGTTGAATTTAGTTCTCTGGTATTTACTCAAGCTTGTCTCTTGAACAATAGCAGTTAGTATCTATCATTATAATTTTTAATGCTTCATCAGAAGCTTGTGACAAAAGAAAAGACTATTTACGATTAGATGCTACACCTACATTTTTTTCCGTTGCATTCCATAAACGATTTAAGAAAATTGGGTAGGCAAGTAGACAGGATGAGGATAATACGAAAGATTTACATCTTAAATAGTGCCAAAATAAGGTATTTTTATGCGAGAGCGAGACAAGCTCACGCTCGTAAAAAGTGATACGATGGGTAACGGTATTTTAGAGTTTACAAGGAGAAAAATTAGTAGACATCTTGTACTATTTTATGTTTTCCTTGTTTTTAATTGTGACAATGAACGGGAATGTTTATGTTCTCTGGTCTTTTCTAAAAAAGATTTTATCTTTCCACGCTCATATTGGCAGGAATACTCCAGTGGACTTGATTTACAGTTTACATTCGATGACTTTCGATCCTGAAAGTTACAGCGTTAAAAATGCATGATTTTCATTTTTTATCTTTGTATTTACGTTTGGGATAATGAGTTGAGGGTCGTTTAATAACCCCTGTACATGTTGCCTTTTCATTGTTTTTGGCAGCAATAGCAAGAGCGAAGCTAAAATCGAAAATATTCTGCTGTTTTTTTTTAGAATTTACAAGCTATTCTCAGTTTTATTTGCACAAGTTATGCTAAGAAAGGGAGTTGTGTAGTTTAAAAATTGCATTTAAAAATCCAAAGCACAATTTCAAGATTACCAAGATTAGCTTAAGTTTAAAATGAAAAACGTTATCAGATACTCTCATCTCCTCCCATCATCGTTTCATAATGACGTCTAGAAGGACAAGGGAACAAAAGAACGGTTTAAGTCAAAAGTTTGCATATGGGTCACTAAGGTCGGAAACACCTACACGTTGGAGATTTTTAAATTCAGTTATGATTATAATAAGTGAAACTGTATTAATGTATTGCAAAGAGAAAAGGGTGAATTTTATAACAAAGGAAGTGAGAGAGGGACAAAATTAATAACGTAAAAAATTAGTTGAAGGATTAATGAAAGATTTGAAACTTTGATAATATGCAGTGAATGAAGCTATTTAAACGGGGTTTGCGTCTTTCAAAAATGCGAATTTATTTATCCTTGTCTAATATGAGCAAAATGTGAGCATTTATAACCGGACCCAAGTAGGTCTATCAGTATATTATGCAAATGAGAAAAATTCCCGAGTGTATAATATCTTAGTCATTCCCAACTTTTACGCCACTAAAAATGTTTATAAACTCATGATGTCCTCCCCGGAGACTAGATATGTTGAAAAAATTATTATCGGAGTAGTTAGTACTACAACAGCGTCATGACATGATTGCACGTGAAGGAGTTAATTTTGGATGTTCTTCGTAAGAATAAGTTTGTCAAGGTAGCGATACAATAATCAAAATTGTTGGGAGTAGATACATTAAAAGTGATGGTGTCACGATTATGGAATTTAAATTTTTTGTAAGTATAAACTCAAGACTGGAAAGTAAAAGCGTTAACTCGTTTGATACGTTTTAGACTGCATTCACCCATTTACTCGTCTTTACCCTTTCAGTACCCAACTTGATTGGACACAATGGCTTTTTTCCAAAAAATGATTTCCGGAATAATATTGTTTAAAATAAAAAAAAAACATCCTTACACTCTTAATAATCAAAACTCCGTGGTATGAATTCATGCCACCTTTTTAATGTATCCTTTAAATTTACTTTTCTCATAAATTAATTAAATAAATCGGTAAATGACTACAGAGAGAGAAAGAGAACAGAAAACAGCACATATGGTGCTTTCACGATTCAGGGAAGGTATTCTACTTAACTTCCGCTTTGATAAACTAACAGTACTCTGAAAACAACAATTAGCTCTCCAATCACGGTTTTGACCTATCATGCTCACCTGATAAGTTACGTCTTAATCATTTACTGCTTGTTTCAAGACATGATTATTAAATACATTCGAATTTGTTAACATTCTGTAAACCAGGAACTACTCAAATAAATTGAGCTTTTTTAGGAAGAACAAAGTGAATATCAGTCCACCAGAAATGTCGTGAATTTGAAACAGACGGCATACAGGAAGCTTCTCTGGAAGTCAAGCTCATTGAGCAACCTTTAATAAAGGCTAATCACTGTTGCATTTCTCAGAAACGTATGAATGCCCTAACATAAAGACTCTAAACCGTAAAGGGTACAACGGTAAAACGGTTTTTATTCATCCGAAACAAACCACTTTTACAAATTTTGGGAAAAGACAATGCAATTAATTCGAGAAATAATGAATGACGCAGCTACATATCCTAACAAAGCAACCATTTAACTGTTGCAGTGAAACATTTCTCTCAGTTTTCTTGTATTTGTTTACATTCTACCTCACATTTTGAATGTGGTCTAAAGAATGTGCACTTATTTTCCCCATCGTTTTTCAACAGCTCACAAACATTTTCTCCCTTATAACGTCAACAATCAGAAAGGAATGCAGATGTCAAGAAGCAAAAAAAAATCTTTTCCCTGTGAACATTTTCTGTAGCAGAATTTTAAAATGCAACTAGTATAATTTATATCGAAACATTTGCGACTTCCTATAGACTTACGCAAATATACAATTTTGACTTTTACAGTAGCATCCGATCCAAAACGATGTACAATTCATTGCTTTCCTTTTAGCTAGGGCAAATACTAGAATAATCACGAGTGTAAAAACATTTTTTCTTCTAAATACGATTCTTTGACTAAGCTACATTTTGAACTAAAGATGTTTTAACTCTATTTAAGAAGCATTATAGCGGGACCTGTAACAATTGTCAATGTTATTCAGAGGGAAAGAGAGAGGGAGATGAGTTGAGGGAAAAAAAGAATAGGCATAAAAAGAGATGACTTTGCTTCTCTTAACTATTAACTTGACTGGGAAAAAATGTGTGCTAAGCTTTTTCCACTTGGCCTTTCTTCATCTAAAAATTTGTCTTCTGTTTACTCTTTCTGTGCATCTTCTACGTATGCATTACTCATGCAAAACTACACAACGGATTGATACAACAACTCACAATCACAACAGTAGCAACCGTAAAAAACTCATCATGATTATTAAAGTAGATAAAAATGACAATGAAATGGTGGTGGCAGAGACACTTGATAGGGATGTAATGATGATGGTGATGATAATAAAAGTAACCATTACACAATCATCCGAAAAACATTAATAGAGATACTTACATCATAGGAATAAGTTTGTTGTTGGGTTTTCTACATAGTCCAATAGCCAATTTCGGTTTGCCCCATTATCACACAATTGCGAATGAAAATAAAGTGACACTGTGACTTTTACTAATAATCTTTATAATGCAAACGTTCTTATTAGGAAAATTAAAGTGCATCCTACTAAACGTATTAGCAGGTCAAGCAGGTGAGATTTATTTGACATTTGGAATGTAAACGTTGAACAGTTATAGGTCACCATAAAGTTAATCCGTGAAGGTAAGTTTTTTACTGGGTTGAAAATTTACGGTGCAGTAAAATACAGATTTACCTACTAAGAATTTAAAGATTACGCAAAACATCCGCAAGAATTTATGCAGCCGTGCAAAAATTTAAAAAAATAGGACGATTAAAATACATTATTAAGCACTGGAAATAAGTTTTGACCTGTTTAAGCTCACTTAGACCGTTCATCAATTACGTCAACGTCCTGAATAGGTATGATAGAATGACATCATTACAGGACAATTTATCACGACCTCATTATCTACTGCCTAAAAGAAGACCTCAGTTTATTAAAGGCGTTTCAATTTGTAAGATATTATGTAGGAAATGGGGCTTTTCCCAGAAGAATTTCAGTAAAAAGAGTGACCAACGACGTTTTGGTGGCTGTATAGAGTCATCCCTTTTGTACTCAACCTCACTCAAGCAAAAAAGTTTTTTTTTCAAGTGGCTTCTTCATTCTAATCCTCATCTCTAAAGTCATTATCATTTATTTCGTCAAGCGAAGAATGAATAAGATGAGCATATTTGTCCTACTGACTTGTGAAATCATTCATTCCTCCCTCCACTTACTAGGTTTTTGGCTTGTTCTGATTGTTATTTACAACTGTGACAGTAATTCACGTCATGTGTAATGTAACAAATTATTAGATTAGTTTATTGTTGTTTTCACAATGATGGAATGCTATTAACATCCTTTCAGAAGCACCTTGGGTAAATCGGTGTCGCCGTTTTTATGCAGGTATGTGACACTTTATAAACTTTTCAATGGTGGACAATTTTTGGGTTTTAGCTTTCAGCGGTCATGGTCATGGTTACTAAATGGTGAATAGGGAAACGAACCACGAATAACAAATTAGAACGTGGTTTGAAGCACGTTAATTGAGTTGTGGTGAAGATTGAAATCGACAATTTTTCAGCCCTCAATCATTTTCGTCGGAAAAGATGTTTGGACAGAGATTTTCGTTTTATTGAACTACGTTAACTTTTAAGCTGCCAAAGAAAATGGAGGAAAGAGTTTTTTATGTACTAATTTAAATTTTATGGCGAATGGAAAAACTTTTCCAAACATTGATTGACATTAGTTTCATGAGATTACTGGAGATTTTACTCTCATCCATCTGGATTTTTTTCTCAAATGAAAAATAAAAAACAATCGCTACTATCTAAAGTAAATTAAAGGAATGCCAAATTTAACCACAAAGGTCCGTACAATACACTCAACATTTTGAAGGTATCTGTGCAGGCATTTAATACTTTCTTGAATGTAATGACTAGCTATATTTTAGAATCACGATTTAGTGGGATTAAAAGAACTGTAGCAAATAACTGGCAAAACTTGTCTTCTTTTGAAATGAAGTATACACATAAGGCTGATATAGCTGATCAAAACCTGCAATTTTGTGTAATATCTTAAGCATTACGCTTTGCACCCATTTTTTTCATTAAAGCGTTAACAGTTGACGGCTGGATCGAAAAGATTCAAGCCATGAAGTACATTTGACGTTAAAACTTAATAACAATGTTAGATTTCATTGCTAATTATTGTCATCTTTTTCTTCCTTTTCATGCTCTATGTAGTCAAATTATCAAAACATAAAACTTTTAATTGCAAACATGACAACTCCATTACTAATTTTTACTTTAAGAATTTTTATGGTGAATAGTCTTGTGCTTATGGTATAACTTTGACTTTTCTTTTGTAATTGCATCTTTCATAAGCATTAAGTTGATCTTACCTAACTTTTCATATTCACTGAAACCCGAATGATTTGAAAATTCCCTTTACATATTTTGTGCAAGATCATTTGCAAGCCACACAGAAGTACCATAGTCACATCAGACTCATCTCATCAACATGGATGACGTACAATATGACCATCAGGCAGCAAATTTGAAGGAAGTGTTTTAGCGATTCAATTTACAACACTTCTAGTTCCGTTTTCATTTTTATGGGAAGTGCTTTGTAATAGGAATCTAATTCGCTGTTGGTGGTATTTGGAAATAAAGTACGATTTTAGCCCGTGGCAAAATATGTTTTCGTAGTAAAAGCATCGATTCCTTGAAAAAAGAAATCATCCACCTTGAGAAAAGCTCGTACAATATGAAAATTTTGATGTTTTTCTCCTCACTTCTTGTTTTTGTTGATGACAATGCAATGTAACGCAGAGGCTTTTGAGGATGTGGCTTTTTTATGACTAGTAATTTTTTCCAGTTGGATCGGAAACAGTTTTTAAGAAAAAAAAAAGAATTTAATTCTTTAACAATGTTGCAAGCTGTAAGCTGTTTGTATAGCAAACGCATAAATTCTATAAATCCGATATGATTAAAAGCGGGGGCTTGGTTGGCTTTGGGATACAAATCAATGAATTCCAGAGTCACCAATGATTGCTCCAAAAGTTTTTAAAGTTGAGTTTTATACCAACTCGTTCAAGTTTGAAATTTAGGTTGATTTAAAACAGTTTACCGTTTAGAATTTTCGAGAACTCGTATACAGACGGACGGACAGAGTTGATCACATGTCACAACTCCATTCGCAACATGATAAATGTAAAAGTGGTGATGACGGGGATGGATTGAAAATAGCCGTGCAAAACTGTCGATTCTTATCAAACAGCAAATTTAAAGTTAACACCTTTCTTTTCAACTCAACTTGTTTTTTCCTCAACTTAATTTACTTTCGCTTCTTTACGTCTTTTGTCCACGAGTGATAAAAGGATCGTGAAAGAACAGAAAATCCATAAAACGCTAGAGTGATATCGCTTCTGTTCGAATCACTCCGAAAAATTCACTGTTTTTGCATGATAATGAAAAGTATGTGATCCTTGAAATGTGGTGAGCGGTTTAGAGGGTAATGGTGACGTAGCTGTTGTCTTTTGATTCTTCCATAAATCCGTTTTTCTTTCTTGTGTCATATGGTATGGTCCTGTCATGTCATTGTTATGTCGAACTGAACTGCTGCGGTTAAGGATACATGAACAGGAAAACATAATTAATCTTTATAGACTTTGATTCACTCTTGTTCAGTTTGCAGTAGCTGGGGAAGATGCCACAAATCTTGAAGTCTTCAAAATAGGTACTGAAGCGACATTGACATGAATGCTGTTCAAATTTAGATGTCTGATAGCATGTTAAGGAGGTAAAGTGACATTATTACAAGATTTCCCCTTACGCTTCAGATGTGACTCTTCTAATGACAGGGAAGCGTAGGAAAGATGCTTAACGGTAGAATTATCTGTGTTTATGTCATTTGTTATGCACGTCTTGTTTCCTCTTTCTTTTCATTGTCCAAATTAGTTAAAGTGGTTGTGATCATTGCCTTGCATTTTAATACTCATTATCCTCTTTTCTCATTCTCCACTTTTGTCTAACGGAAAACACATAACTTTTGTAAGTTTAAGAAGTTTCGAAGTTTTTGCCAGAAGCTATTTGTATTTACTATAGTGATTTCTTCTCGGACCGGAAAGTGTTTCGTTTTATGAGATTGCACAAATTGCATAAAACTTAAATTTTATTAGTCTTTGGCCATAATCACAGAATAGTAAATCCAGGTTGACATAAGCGAAGTTAATGCTTCATCCAAGCATACAAGTATGGGTATGTCATACTTAAGAAAATTTAATTTTGTGGTAATATCAAATGAAAAGGTGAGTGGACTTTCTCCTTCCATTCTTTATTTCTGCCGATCGAGTCACTTTCCCATATCAATTACATTCTACTCAGTAAAAAGGGAAAATAGTTAGTTGGACTACGTGTGTGGCACGCGGCATTGCCCTTTAATTTAGAACCAGTCATTGGGAAAATTGTGAAGTAGAATTTGACTACCTTCATATCGTTTTTTACTATAAAAAAATTGGATTTTCCTAGAAATTATGAAACTGCAAGTAATGCCCGCACCAAGAATCATGACCACCTTAATAAAATTAAGCTCTTACCTCAGATTCTCAAGTCAAGTAGAGTCAAAGAGAAATATTATTAATCGAAGAAAGAAAAATGTCAGGGAAATGAGTTTGGTGGTGACGTGATGATTCTGATATTTTTTAAAAGGAAAGTACAAGACATTTGGTCAATGACATGGGTTCATCATCATCTGAATCTCTTTACTGTTTCCTTATTCACCAACCTATCTTTCTCTTTCATTTCCGAATTCCATTAAAGCGTGAATGTTGAGCTTGTAGTTCTAATCATGATCGAAACAGTAGCAGGAATCCTTTCATCCCCTTTTAATCGTACAGGGTCGTTTATGTAATTTTAATTTAGAGGAGGGCTGAGTGGAAGCAATTATGCTTTTATAAATTTACCTTTTGTAGCAGATCCATTAGCGGCTGCTGTCTCACGTCAAACAGGATCCAAATTAAAAAGTCGTCGGTCGGACACCATTATCTTCCTGTCCATCTCAATCTTGATCGTAGTTTGCAAGTTGGCATGTACATGCGCCTCAGGGACTTATTGAAATCTTCAAGAAATACAAGAATGTCTTGGTTGATCTACAGGGAAATATCAAATTGAGTGATGGCGGTGAGCGAGCAAACATCCCATTCTGTACAGCCTATTCGGTACCTTTCGCTTCCTTGCATACCATCAAATCATCATCATTGATGTTTGCTTGTCATTTCCTAAATAGACGCTTAGGAGAAAGGGCAGAACGTAAACAGCAGTCTGCTATTGTGAATCCGGAAAATTATTATCTAATACGTGAAATTAATTTGCCAAAAACGGATTAGACAAATTGATCACCTCCTGCTGAGAAGTTTAGATTCATTCACTGCATCCCTAACTCCAGCGAATGTCTCGACAGTGCAGTTATGCAAATGAAAATTTTGATAGAATTACGTAAATTAAGCATTTAATGGTATCAAATAGAGGAGCAATTTTATTAGTGAATTTATAATTACACTTGAAGTAAAAAGTAACAAAAATAAATAATACGTACTTGAATAATTTAGACTGAAAATTTGAATTAATAAATTAAAGCCTATAGTCCATTTTGACACTTTTGCTTGGCAATCTCAATCGGAGTTGTGGTGAATACCATAACGGGTAAAAGTCCTGCGGAAGAAATTGTCTTTACAACTGTTTCTATAGCTTCAACTTAGTTTAGTTGAGATAAGCTCTCTTACCAGATCTTTCCGTTCGTCTCATGCGGAAATAACAAGTATTTTCCAGGATAACTTTGTCGGAGTCACAGATCATTGGATAACGGATTCTTGGACATCCGGGAAACCTCACATCTTCGCCAATTGCTAAATCTTTCAAAATTAATTGGCGGGTTTCCACGTTCTAGTAAAAACCCAGTCATTAGAGTTAGTACCTTTGACTTTAATTAATTTAACCTAAATACAAAAATTAACATTAAGTTTCATCTACTTACTTCCGTATCCCAATATTTGATTGATTGTCGGTAAGCAGATATTCTCTCCAAAGCTTTAGTCGATAAACCATCTGTAGAAGTAGTTTTATTTAGACCAGCTTCATTTGTGGCGTCACATATACAAAATAAGGCAAGCAGCGAAGAGACTATCACAATAGAAAAATTAATTCCACTCATGATTTCGAATATTTAGTGATTTTCACAGCAAAACTATTCGACTGATGCTTGAAATAGTCGTAGAAAGAAACTGACGAGCATAGTCAATTTGACCCAAATGCTTTTTAACAGAAAAAAAATTAGTAAAGCTTATGGCATTTTTTTCTTTTTAAAACCAGTTTTCTAAAAATAATAATGTTTTGTTTTGACATTGTATCACATAGTTTAGTCTTCCCCGCTGTTTGCGAATGCTGAAGTCACAGTTTCATATTCTGCAAATGAGTTAATCCGCGAATCATGTTAAGGTTACTGTAGTAATGAGTAACACTCACATTAACATGTACATACTCATTACTGACTAACCGCTCATACAAAGTGCGGAGAAAGACTTGAATCGACAAAAACTTGTTTATCAGCTGCGCTCATATATTTGCAATTTTCTGCTATTAAGCTTATCCTCTCCTAACACAAATGACATTTTTTGCAAAAAAGGCTCATGTCAAAATATTTTACTTTGGTACGGCCACCCATACCAAACAAACGTAGAAGTGTCTGCAAAAATATTCTGCAACCTGCATGATGTCAATTACATCGAGGACTACATTCATAGTATTTGTAGAACGCGCTTAATTAATTGGATTTACAAGACAATAGGAATTCATGATCCTGATATTCTCAACAACGGGACTTGCATTAAAACTTAAGCAATTCATAAAGCCCAATGTCACTTTGCCTAGTATGCCAGTGCCAATGACTTGGGCAAGGTTAAGTAATCATTTATCACCTTTTGAGTATATGATCCATAAAACACATTACCTCGCCCCATGACCTTCATATTATTTATTCCGTGAAAAGTTAAGATCACACTATAAATTAATTTTCAGAAAAACCCCCAGAGAGCTTTGCAGCATGTAGATTCCACTAGGTAAGATTTATCTAACGAGAGAGTTTAGCAATGAAAAGATTCATTTTCAATACCTTTTAAGGATTAGATGATTCAATGAAGCAAATCGTCAATAGAATTTTATTTGCTTAAAACATTAGAAAAGATTGTTCTAAAAATTTGCGAGAAAATTCTCCAGGTAAAATTTAATTCATGTAAAAGCAAGATGATAGAGGACCGCAGGAAACACGGAATTCACTTTTCAGCACTTGAAACTTGAAACCAAGGCGGAAAAATTGTAAAGTACAAAAAAATGACCGGCTATTCCAACTGTGGAACTAAAACATCCTGTTTCGTGCTCAAGTAATTCTCAATTGTTATGCAAAGAAATAAGTGTGCTCCAAAGATTCTGGAAAATTCTCAAATATATCTATGTAATTCGAATTTTTTATTCATAGACTATGTATTAATACTCCTATTATCAGACACACCATGTCATGCATCATGCTTCAGCACTTTCAAATTAAGAAACTTTCAAACATTTGTACAAAAAATTATATGGCTTCATAGGCAAGGTTAAAAAACTTTGGAAGTGGAAAACACACTGGCGACAAATGATGTACTAGTAATGATGCGAATCGTGCTTTTTGGCGGTGAAAATGTGATAAGAAGGTGGCTTATTTTCGTCCTTATGGTTCTTATATTTTATGAAGAAGACTTTCGGTTTAGGAGCTGGAGTAGCTGGAGGCCCACGTACTCTAATTGAATCTTCTGTCGTTGGTTTCTTAACCAGGACGTAGATTAAGGTCTTTTCTTCCGGCTTTTCTGGAAGGACCACTTCGAATTTCTTCTTTGGAGGTGTGGGGGCTTTTATGAAAATGATGTTAAATTGTTTATCTGGTTGATTGGGTATTTTAGGACGAACAACGGTAACTTCTTCTTGTTCCATTTCTTCTGGAGGAATATGGATTGACACGTGCTTGTGAATGATCTTTGGAGAGTCGGATGATGGAGGAGGGTGCATTGGTGGAGGATTTTCTTCTGGAGGGGGTTGTTCCTCCGGTGGCTGTTGAGAATCACCCACGGAAGGAGGTTGCGATTCTGGTTGTTCGGGCTCTTGTCCAGGTTGAGCTTGTTGTTGATTCATTTCTTCTTCAGAGTCTTCTGGTTGAGGGCTGTTGCTTTCAGAGTCTGCTTCAATTCGAAAGGTTTGAAAGAGTGGTACCTTCTGCACAAAAGGAGCTGTTAATCTTGGTAATGGGGGAGCCAACAAGGGGGCTACTTGATACTGTGGGTACTCCTTATAATGATGTAATATTCTTCCCGGAACTGCTCGATACTTTTGCGTTGGCAGTAGATATGAAGACTGACGTTTGGGCACATGATGGTGGTACTGATAATTTTGGTACGCTATGGCGTTTATTGGACTCAGCAGAAGAATGTAACAAATTACAGCCTAAACAAATTATTAACATTGTTATTTTCACGACTAAAATGTTTTCAGAAATAAAATTCTTACCCATTCTCGCCGGAACTTGAGGTTATGTAATTTTACGGGTGCCATCATCAGAAAAACGCTTAAAATATAACGAGAGATTCTTACAAATAGTATGCCAGGAGCAAGGTTGGTTGGTGTGGATGTGTGATGGACAAAACAATTCCGCCCCAATTTATAGCAAATGAACTGTAGCTTATCAATGGAATTAAAAAACCAACGAAGAACACCCAACGTTCTGCAATTAGAAGATGTTTGTCAAAATATGCTCTGCATTTGTCTAAACACAAAATGAATTCTAAATTTGTGAAGGTTTTGCAAGCACATAGCCAGAAATGTATAGAAAAGCGGTTTATAATCCGTTGTGTACTTGATAAGGATACATTGTTATTCCATTGTCATTTTTTACTTCCCTATATAAAACGTACATATTTTGGATTGCAAAAATTTTAAGTGCTTGTATTTGAATTCATCTTCTTAAAAATGGATTATTTAAAATAAATATTACAAAAAATTCTTTGATTTCTAGGATGAGTCAGTGGTCCATTTAGGTTATCCAAGGCTGATTAGCCTAATAGCATTGATCCATTTGGTCACTGTTGATAAAATACATTAGAAAATTCAACCGAGCGCATTTATTCAAAAACTGATAGTGAACTGGTTCGCCCAATCCTTTTAACCAATGCGTTGTCCCGGCACGCGTAGTATATCCTGAATCATGATAAGTACTAATTATTTGGTAATGATTGATTTTTATGTTTCATATATAATTTCATATGAGGTTCTGTATTTGTAATATTAAGTCAATATGTTAAGTGCTTTACGAACAAATAAGATTATTTTACGCATAATTAAACATCTTTCTAGTTGCGTGCTTGAAGAGACACCAATCAGTGCCCTGCCCTGGTATGCGTGATTTGTGATTTAATCTTCAAATACTTATGTAAGGAAACACATTAAACGCACTTAGTGCAACTTATCTTTGTACAAATGAATACTTTTATTCCTTTCGTAACAAACAAAATTCTTAAAACGAAAATAACAAATAAATTACTAAAATAGTTCAAAGTTTCCAAAAACACATTATGATTAACACTACATTATTGGTCACAATAAAAATTCAGGTCATGCATGAGTCTAGTCAGATGAATAATACAAAAGTAACCATTTAAATATCACGCTAGTTTAATACTCACTTCAGCTCCGTGTGAATCCTTCAAGATAAGAGCTTTAATACAAATGGATCATTAAACCATACATAATAAATGCATACCCCTACTTTGCAAATAAATTACTGGAGATTATCTATGCACTTCACTATACTGTCTATGTCCGTTCAGTGTTCAGTCACAGATGTTTTGATTTAATAATAATTAATCACATAATTAAATATTACATCAACCTAATGTCTCTTCTATATTAATTAACCCTCAATTAATTACCTAACCTATGACGGCTTATCTAAGTCAGGGGTAATGACAACATTTACTTACAACTCAACACCAACTTCATCGCAAAATGACTCTTGGTATTTTAGGCAGCATCTGCGGCAAAACTGTACACATTTACTAACAAGTAGTTTATACAAGGAAAACAATCACATGAAAACTTGATGAACTTCCAATATCATAAATTGCATCTTTCATACTAAGAACTGTATAACATATAACAATAACTAAACAATCGTAAACAAAATTAGTATTTTACAAAACATAGGAACAGGTACAATTTGATATTAAAGTATAAAATTAATGTAATTCAATGTAAATATTTTCTAATAAGTTACAAATACCTCTCAAAATATAAAATTTCAGTAAAGGACAAATGCCAAAATTACCAATGTGAAAATCTGTAATACGGTTGTGGGGCATGTTGAAACGGAGAGTGTTTGATGTGTCTATACTTCTTTGCTTCTGACCGTTTAAGGGCGAACCATAATGTCGCAGTGGCAGAAATTACTAGGACAACTCCTAAAATTACTAGGGCTAATATTACCGTCCCTGGGGAGACGCAGACACTGTTGCCAATAGTACCCAGCATTTCGCCGCTGGGGTTAAGTTGGTGTAATGGAACTTGACTGTTTGAGTACATTGACTGACTCGAAGATGCGGCAGCGGGTGATGCTGAGGCGGATGCGCTAGAATATGATGAGGAAGGACTGGAGTATGAACTGGAGCTGTAAGAGGATGTAGGGTCAGCGGCGGAGAACTGGCGGCCACTGATTTCTGCTGGTGAAGCGGGGGAAATACTATTCCCACTAGAGAGGGATGAATAAGATCCGGATGGTACAGAAGATTGCCTGTCGTATTGTTGGTTTTCTGTGTTTCCTTGATAAAATAATTATTCAAAGGGAATACAATAACTATTTACTTAAATTCAAAACACATCTTCATTAAAAGCTTACGGCTTAAATCATCCAAGTCGGGGGCGACCACTTCAACAGAGTTAACCACTTCGGTGAAATCAATGAGAACGTCTGCAATCCTTCCATATTTGTCTCTCCACGATCCAAAATGATTGATCCCGCTGTCACAAGACTCTTGTGGACAAGGTCCTTGGCAATAAGCCACAGCGCATTTGATGTGCAAATGATCCCTCTCCGGAAATTTGAAAGCTGGGAAGGTGGCAAAATGTAAGGTAATCATACGATTCCGGGATTCTATTGGGAGTCTCCTTCGTCTCAAATTAGGCACTAGGCTTTTGTCTAAGGAGCAACCAGCAGAGTCCAAAATTTGTTGAGCACGGCTTCCATCAATTGTCCCAGTTCTTGAACCATCATGAGCTGAGCAATTAACGATTCGAGCATCAAATCCTCCTAAAATTTAGTTGTTAAACAAAAAATGATTTTAAATTCAATATCAAAACGCCCATATTTTAGGTGAACAGAACAATAAAATATCGTACGCAGGACTTTAGTGGAAATGACCAACGTAACATCTTCACCAACAGCAACTGGAGACAATTTTCGGGATTTCGGAGATGGATCTTTCCCGGCTAAAATTTCCATCCATGATTCCCCAATCCTCGTTGATATTTTGGGCGAACTAAACTTACCCGATTCGCCTACACTACCCATTCTCCTCCCTTGGCGATTAGAACCAAGTACTTCTTCATTGCTATAATTTGATAAAAATCTCATTTCATCAGTATTTTCAAATCAACTCATACAAATCAAAAGTGGAATGTACAAAACAGTTTTTAAATCAAGACCTCGCGAGAAACTCCTCCGCTGGAGACTTTTTAATCTCTGTACAGCTCACCGAAATCTTCTCATCTACAACTTGCTGAAGAAATGCGGAGTACTGAATGTACAGCGTAACTTCATGACGCAAATCGTTTTCCAAATTCTAAGTGAGATTTTACATGAATTAAAGATTTTAAGAATCAGTCCAATCAAACATGAATAATTAATTGTAAAATAAAGTAAGATCATTCATTAATTATTCTATTGAATATTTTCGTGATAATTAAGTAATACGAACATCGTCGATAGCCAACATCTGTACACCACAGCTTCCCAGAGGTAAAGAGAATGTAATATTATTCTGCGGTTCTTTAGCGTTATTGGCTCCACATTCCTCCTCGTCAGAATACCCCAAGGCGTAGATCCTTCCTTTAAAGATATCATCAAAGTTACCGGAAATCGTCATATGACGATCATCACAAATGGCCTCGATCGCTAAGAAAGAAAATAAACGTAAAACCATTTCTCTTCTGCTTCAAGACGAATTTAAATTCCTCCTTGGACATATTTAAATTACAAGCATATTTTCGGCCATCCGCTGCTTGAAGGAGGTACGGTCTTCTCTCTGACACCTTCTTGGTAAAAGGTCGAACACTAACATCTTCTGAACTTTTCTCCTTATCAAGAGCAGCTTTCATTACCGCGTACTCATCGTAATGGTCATGCTCACTTATATAATTAGCGTTGGAGTCGTTAGAATCCTCGTACGAATTTCCCAGGCCGACGATAAAAGCTGGTTTTGTCGAAGGTGAGCTTTGAGTTGTCGAAGATAATTCTTGAGTATTAATACTAGATGTACTCTCAGGAGCCACGGTAGTCGACACTTCGTTAAAGCTTGATGCAACAAATGCTTCGCTTTCAATTCCTGACGCCGGTCTAGGTTCCACTTCCGGGGTGATTTCAGTAGTAGCTGTAGTCGACGGATCTTTAGTTGATGGTGGTGGTTTGGAAGTGCCCCCGACATATTCTATTAAATCATCTGCCGTCTCCTTACTGATGGCAGTTAACTTGATTTCATTACTATTATTGCTATTTGCTTTTTGTACGAGGTAACTACTTGGAAGATGAGATCCTTGCGACACTTGCAGTACACCATTCAATATAAGGAGCAGAATGGAACTCTGTAAAGTGCAAATATTTTTCTGAATTCTTCTTACATTAATAGATAATTCAAAAATGCATAAGTATGAACAGCTTTGGTTATCTTTATAAACATCAGCTCATTTTTCCTATCATCAGATATCAAAGAAAAGAAACCGTTTTGTACTGCGAACACATATTAAACTAAAGGAATTTTTTTTCATTGTTGTATTCATGCTAAACCTCTCCTGGAAGTTTGGATTTACGAAGCCACTGTTATGCGATTATAATCTAACATGCAACAGCAATTTAAAACCCATAAAACAAATCGTGACGGAGAGCAGCTCAAAAGAATTTCTTTGTTTTTCGCACTAAAATTGAAAAGAGAATTGGAAACGGAAAGTATATTTACGTCCATTTAGCCTGAGAAGTCTCTTTGCGGAATCATCAAATCTGCTCATAAACAATAATGGCAAACGCCAGCTTAATGAAGATAATCAATTGATTCACGCTTTGTCTCTGATCATGTAACATTGAAAGGCTTTTTCCTAGGATCCTTCTTCTTGAAACAGGAAATTCAAATAATTTTCGAAAATAATGCAGCGCTCACTCGCTTGGCAGATGCACGAAATGACTAAGCTCACAAACAAACGAACAATGATGTTCTTTTAGACAATCCTATTAAAACAAAAATTGCACGCAATCCCTCATCGCTTCATATTTCATCTGGTTACGGTAATCCTCAAAGCAATAAAATAATCAAGTTCCGTATTTCCTCAAAATCATTTTGTACAAAGAACTGTAATACTTTCACTTGTATAGGTTCCGTTAAAATTTGACAAAAACCTCATCACGATATATGGACCGGGCAGAGAAACCCCAAAAAGTGAATCGAATCTTTAGTTAATTATTTAAGACAACTGCTGAGCTGCTTCCATTGTTTCTTACCTTGAGTAATTTGGGCAAGTTGAATCTGCATGATTTGGTTAGAGCATAGGTACTGTTTTCATTATCTGTCGGAACTGTAGTGCCTGCACTGAATCTTTGTCTTGTGAACGTTCTCGAGAAGAATGATGATGTTGCAGATGTTACTTCTGAAAATTTGTCTTTCACTCTGTTTGGCACATTGCTAATGATGTGGTGGTGCTGGTGTCGAAGATTTTTATGGTTAACCCCTCCTCTTGAATTACATATCTTCATACTGTTAAATTACGGGTAGCTTCCGTAAAAGCCAGGGTTTCTTCAGAACAAAAGCAAATTGTAGGTTTGGGTGTAGCGTAAGCGTAAACAGTTATTGTTTTCTTCCACTCCTTTTAAAATCCAATCTGAATGAATGTCGACTTCAGTCTAAATTTTGAGAGAATTTTAATGAGAAAATAGATTCAAGTGTGAATCTTTTTAGATGTCAGGAGGAAGTAAAGAACAGAAAGTGTATGAAGTTGTTATTGCTTTACTTGGGATTGAGTTAATGAACGTAGTCTTCCATCTCCCTTCTAATACAACTAGTATGGGGAACAAAGCCAAGTAAAAGTTAGTTTAATCGTGAAGATGGGAGGGTAAAAGGAGAAATTAGATTAAATTACAAAGATTATATAACTATAACTATTGAACAATAAATCAGCTCTATCTCAGCATTAATTCTTGATTTCTTACGCATTCCTCATGATGTAATGTAACATCTGAATACGTCAGTGGTCATCTTTACATCAATAAAGATAATTGTGTTATAAAACTAGCTTGTTGAAAGGCAGAATCAGCTCATGAATTTGGTTCATTTATGAAGGTCATGTTGACTTCGATTGATTAGGAATCTGAAATTAAATAAAAAATGCAAATTAGGTATAGAATAGAAAGTACCGTGGTAAAAGTAATTTCTGTTGACTTATTTATGGGTCAAATCTTTTGTAAAATCAAATAATTCTCTTTACTCTCGAATAACCAATAATGATTCTTTCTGACCGTTTGAAAGTCTACACAAATGAAATTAATTCAAGGTAGGCTCGTAAAATGCAGTTTTCTTTCTGTGATACGATTGTCTAACAGAGTTATAAATCAAACATTGAGTAATAAGGAAATTATGTTTGAAATTATGAACGATCTCAATTGTAAAATTTCGATTTTGTACCTATTTTTTAATAAATTACAATTTATTATGCAGAACATTTCTCCTCCCAAAAAAACTAACCCGGTTTATCATTTACTTATCTAAATAACTTACTTTTTTCATAAAGAAAATCGTATTGAAAAAGAAATTTTTTAGATCAGGTATTGCACCAAAGTTTAAATCACCTTTACAAACTCCGACAAAGAAGGACTCAAACCAAAAACTGTTTTCAAAGTTGGGGCACGGAAAGTCGGTGAAATGATAATCACTGAGGCGCTTAAAAAACATTTTCATGTAAAAAGCTCATTTTTTCTGTTTTTTTCGTGTTATCTCAATCCCTAAAGTTTGCTCTTGTAACCTAATGGCCAACACTAAAACCGGTGCAAGTAAGACGAATTGCTTAATGTGAGTACGGGTCTCAAGCAGTTTGCGAATTTCTGCTTGTACGACGATATAATTCGAAGCTGCTTTTTCTTTAGAAAATACCACTTTAAATGCCTATAATTGCTTGATACTCATCTACCGTCTGAATTATTTACATTTCATAAAATTACACACGAAGAGAGATATGTTCTTCGAGGGTAAAACGAGATGCCTAAGTTTTTTTGCAAGCTTTAGACGTGCCCAGCCATCCGGCAATTCGTTGATTCTTGTTTAACTTCCTCCTAATTTTTTAGCTACTTTGTATGTTACGAGGAGTAAAGTGACTAGATGAAGAGTTATTAGGTATTGATTGCGTAACACATTTAACACGGGCTCTTAACTTTAGAGTATGCGATCCCAATCTAAAGAATGAAAAGTACCACAACGTAAATCATCTTTCGTCGGGATCGTTTTCACTCCGTTTTAAGGCCAAATTACATTTATGACTTTCATTAATTGCAAATGTTAAATTCATGGAGTTAATCAGAGATCCTTAGTTTAACCATGTTCTGAAAAATGAATTCAGCAATGAACACGGGAAAAACTTGATAAACCGCTTCATCAAGTCTTAGCAAGCAATTAAGTGTAGCTATTAACGAACCGACAAAGCTTAATCGTACGTAAAGTTCCTCTATTCTGGTAATTAAATCAATTTAGTGTACTTGCACGAACCAAGTGCAATCTTTTACATAAACCAATCTGAACATGCATACCTGGATTGATTTTTATAATATTTGTTAATTGTTGCATAATTTTCTACTAAAATTTATCAAAAACGCAATCACTGCTATCAAAACGGATCACCCTTTGATCCATAACACGAACGTTCTGTACCTGAAGTGGTTCAATTTTTCGATAAGAAAAGAATTTTAAAATCTAAAAACATTCCAAAGGTTTATTTTAGCTACTAAATATTACCGCATTTTTATACCTAATCAATACAAAGTACAGTTAAAGTTTTTCAAATTGTGTCAGCATGTTTATAGCTCTATTGCACCCACTCAATAAGTACTTAACTGTTCACTTAAAATCTATTCGCATAACACTAGTGAGGAAAACAACAATGGAGTAAACTATCAAAAGCAATAAACCACGGAAGTTTCCCTTTATCGTACCTACTTAAATTGAAGTTTTCCTGAGTATAAACAATGTACATGCTACATAATCCAGTTGGTATTCCCCAAAGACAAACGACAATAGCTAAAGTTCTTGAAAATCAAACCTTCGCGCTTCGGGTTGAAAACAGAGTATTTTGAAAATACCATTAAGAAGCGCGGGTTATTCAAAAGTTGTCTTCTCTGCTTTCATTCACCAAAACATGTGCAGTGCGGAAGGTAAAAGTATATTATTCAGCGGCCGTGCTAATGATTATGAATATAAAAACTTTGGTTTTTCTTATTTCACAAATGGCTCAAATTTTTTTTTCTTCAAAGAATACGCAATGCAATAGCAGCAGGAGGGGAAGAAAACATCTTATTCAGATTTTTTTCAGTTACATCGTTACATTTGAATAAGATTAGGAGTAATTCGAAACGGATTTTTTTCGTTAGCCACAGAGCATCCGTCATTCTTATTGTTTTGTTCATTGTAAACATAATTTCGAGAAACATAAAGTAACCGCACCGGTAATCTTATTTCCCCTGTAAAATATAACAAAGTGGTTCCTTACAGCTTGAGTGATTGCGAGCGAGAACGGCTTGAGCTAACAAACTAGCCACTTTTAAGCTTCAATGTGATTGTGAAACTCTTGTTTATAGTAAAGGTATTTATTTTTTGTGATTTATGAATGCATCCCTAATCCCAGATACGTTTCGGACGCTGAAAGAATATACAATTTTTTTTTGATGAGCCTTCATTTGTTTACCAACACTAAAGCATACAAAGATGCAATTTTTCTTTGGTAATTTTATCTTTCGACTGCATAATAATCACATGATACGAACTTTTAGAAACCCTATTATTACTTTGGTTCTTATTATTTCCGCCTGCTCCACGGGAGGAAAAAGCCAGCTTTGGAGCACGGACCTGAATATATTAGATCTAGGTAGGTATTCTACTTCGCCAATCATAATCCCAAAAAACCTTAACCGACCACACCAAAATGTATCTTGAAAATTTGAAATGTAAGCAAAATTGGAATTTATTGCATCTTTTCGTACTGTAACTGAGATTTTTAAGTATCCTAGACCCGATGGATATTGCACGACTTTCATGGACATGAAATGTAAAAGACTAACTTAAGGTATCCTTATTTCGTGGGAGATAATAGGGGGCTTGTGACTTTTGGTTACATCGTGAAAAAAATTTACCATATCGTGCGATCTAATTTTACTCAAGTTTGAATACTAAACTTTAAACGAGAACAGAGATAATTTAAAGCACCGTTAATAAGATCTGCACCGATGAATGTCACGAAGTTGATGAAAAAACTGAGGTTTAGGGTTTAGCATGAGCACTCTTGACCTTCCCGACCAACGTAGTACGATATTTATGATTCTTCATGTTTCATGAGAATATCATTTTTCCTTTCTCTCAAACGCCAATAGTCGATCTTAAATTGTGATGGTGTTGGGTGAATATGAACTCCTTAACAAATACATAAAACGGGTAAAAATCATCCGTAATGTATTTTGGGCTTGCGAAAATCCTTATTGTTTAGATAATGACACAAGAGATCCAAAATTACCGTATCATAAACAAATTTTATTTTAGCGTATTTCATGTATCGTAAAAGCTGGGCTTGGTTGAAGAAGGTGTGATGTTGTAACATAATTTATGTGAAGCAAATTGAAAATTAATCACTTAACTTATGTTTATGACAGGTCGGATCGGACACAGGAAGGGAGTGTATGAATTAATCATAAAGAGTAACAGTACTTTGAAAAAACCTATGGCTTATTGAAAACATGAGTGCTATGAACGCGCACTAAATTCACGGGAAGTAAATATGTCAGCATAATTCACGGAAAGAAGTAGAACATAAAACCCGGAATACTACAAAAGACCAACCCTACTCATGGTATCTTGAGAACAGGCAACAGGTACGGGATGAATATTATTAGGACTACTGGTAACTAAGTTACCAAAGGACTTA